>BQNB010046248.1:5003-43819 GCA_026074375.1 Tanacetum coccineum | reverse complement strand
TGACAACAAGAGGAAGGCTGATGATTCATCCAGAAACAGCCATGGTCACCAACAGTAACCCTTCAAGAGGTAGAATGTCGCCAAGGTCTACAATATGTAGACAGGTGAAAGGAAGCCTTATGGGGGATCTCTGCCCAAATGTACAAAGTGTCATCTTTACCACAACGGCCCGTGCACCCAGCGGTGCCACAAGTGCAACAAAATAGGACACTTTGCCCGCGATTGCAGGAATGCTAGTAACACAAATGTTGCTAACACTCAGAAGGGCAATGGGGCAGCTCCTAAGGGAAATGGTTGTTTTGAGTGTGGAGCACCAGGGCATTTCAAGAGAGATTGTCCTAAGCTGAAGAATAAAGATGGAGGAAATGGGAATGCACAAGGCTGGGTTTATGTAGTTGGGAATGCAGAAAAGAGGGGAAATGCACCGGGAAACCCTGATGCCAATGTCGTCACGGGTACGTTCCTCTTAAATAACCACTATGCATCTATCTTATTCGACACTGGTGCCGATAGAAGCTTTATATCCACTGCATTTAGTTCCTTGATTAACATCGCCCCAACTCCATTAGAAAATTCTTATGATGTCGAATTAGCTGATGGGAAATTAGTCAGGATAGACACTATTATACAAGGTTGCACATTAAATTTCTTAAACCATCCGTTCAACATAGATCTAATGCCCGTAGAACTGGGTAGTTTCGATGTCATTATCGGTATGGACTGGTTAAGAAGATGTCACGCCGTGATCGTGTGCGATGAGAAACTTGTTCAAGTTCCCTATGGGAATGAAACTTTGACTTTTTATGGCAACAAAAATAGCAACGGGAGAGAATCTCGGTTGACAGTTATCTCATGTTCAAAAGCTCAAGAGTACATGGCGAAAGGATGCCAGGTCTTTTTGGCGCAAATATCCACCAAGAAAGAGGAGGATAAGTCGGAAGGAAAACAAATAAAGGACGTACCGATCGTCTGAGATTTTCTTAAAGTATTTCCTGAAGACTTGCCAGGACTTCCTCCGGCTCGACCAGTGGAATTCCAAATCGACTTAATTTCAGGAGCCGCACCCGTAGCTCGAGCACCGTATCGATTGGCTCCATCCGAAATGAAGGAATTATCGGAACAATTACAAGAGCTATCTGACAAAGGATTCATAAGGCCTAGTTCCTCACCTTGGGGAGCCCCGATCTTGTTTGTCAAAAAGAAGTATGGGTCATTCTGGATGTACATCGACTACCCTGAATTAAATAAACTAACAGTGAAGAATCGTTATCCACTCCCGAGGATTGACGATTTATTTGATCAGCTCCAGGGATCCAGTATTTATTCGAAGATAGATCTGAGGATATCACCACGCTAGATTACGAGAACAAGCATTTCAAAGACGGCATCAGAATCGGATTGGTCATTACGAGTTCCATGTTATGCAATTCGGGACTGGACAAACGCACCTGCAGTATTCATGGACCTCATGAACCGAGTGTGCAAGCCTTACTTGGATAAGTTCGTAATTGTCTTCATCGATGACATACTTATTTATTCAAAGGATGAGAAAGGGGCACGAAGAACATCTTAAGGTAATTTTGGAATTGCTTAAGAAGGAGCAGTTGTATGCTAAGTTTTCAAAATGTGAGTTTTGGATCCCGAAGGTACAATTCCTCGGTCACGTCATTGATAGTAGAGGCATACATGTAGATCCAGCTAAGATAGAATCTATCAAAGATTGGGCATCTCCTAAGACACCAACAGAAATTCTGCCAATTTTTGATCTTGCTGTGTTTCTATCGACGTCACGAAGGATTTTCAAAGATTGCTAAGTCAATGACGAAACTTACTCAGAAAGGAATCAAATTTGACTGGGGTGAAAAGGAAGAGAACGCTTTTCAGTTAATAAAGCAGAAGTTGTGCAGTGCACAATTCTGGCTTTACCTGAAGGAGCGAAGACTATGTGGGTCTATGTGATGCGTCCACACAAGGGTTTAGGGTGCTGTGTTAATTGCAGAGAGAGAAATGATTGCCTTGCTTCTCGACAAACTAAAAGTTCACGAGAAGAACTACAAGCCACTCTTGATTTTAGAGCTTGGGGTCGGTTAGTTTTTGCCCTAAGCTTTGGAGGACCACTATCTGTACGGAACCAGATGCACCATGTTCACCGACCATAAAAGCCTACAACACATTCTCGATCAGAAGGAGCTTAACATAAGACAACGTCGTTGGCTGGAATTACTGAGTGACTACGATTGTGATATTTGTTATCATCCAGGGAAAGCAAACGTAGTGGCCGATGCGCTGAGCCGTAAGGAACGGATTGAGCCACTGCGGGTTTGAGCCTTAGTTATGACAATTAGTTTGGATCTCCCCAAATAAATATTAGAAGCTCAGATCGAAGCCCATAAACCAGAGAATCTCGTGAATGAAAATGTAGGCAGTATAATTCGAAGGGATATACCCAAGGAAAGATTAGAACCGCGTGCCGATGGAACACTATGTTTACACAACAGGAGTTGGATACCTTGCTATGGAGACTTAAGATCCGTGATTATGCATGAATCCCATAAGTCGAAATATTCTATCCATCCCGGTTCCGAAAAAGATGTCACAAAGATGTGAAGAATTATATTGGTGCACAACATGAAGGCTGACATCACCACGTATGTTAGCAAATGCCTAACATGTGCAAGGGTCAAGGCCGAACATCAAAGGCCATCAGGATTGCTAGTACAACCAGAAATAGCCGAGTGGAAGTGTGATAATATCAAGATGGATTTTATCACCAAACTTCCTAGGTCGTCACAAGGTTTCGACACCATCTGGGTGATTGTGGATCGACTTACAAAATCTGCTCACTTCTTGCCAATAAGGGAGAATGATCCATTGGACAAGTTGGCAAGGTTGTACCTGAACAGGATAGTGGCAAGACATGGGATACCTGCCTCAATTATCTGTGATCGTGATGGAAGATTCACTTCAAATTTCTGGAGATCATTTCAGAAAGCTTTGGGTACAGATATTAGTATGAGCACTGCGTATCATCCAGAAACTGACGGCCAGAGCGAGAGAACCATTCAAACTCTCGAGGACATGCTACGTGCTTGCGTGATCGATTTTGGCAAGGGCTGGGTTAAGCATTTGCCATTGGCCGAGTTTTCATACAACAACAGTTATCACGCTAGCATAAAGGCCGCCCCTTATGAGGCACTGTATGGTCGAAAATGTCGATCACCGGTGTGCTGGGCCGAAGTTGGGGAAGCCCAACTGACTGGCCCAGAATTAATCCAAGAAACAACGGAAAAGATCGTCCTGATCACAAGCAAGGATGCAAGTGCACAGGATCGACTAAAGAGCTACGTGATAGGAAATATTAGACGAAGGATGTTCGAGATTGGGGACAGAGTTATGCTCAAGGTCTCACCTTGGAAAGGAGTTATACTGTTCGGTAAGCGGGGCAAGCTGAACCCGCGATATGTCGGACCTTTCAAGGTGTTAGCAAGAGTTGGTAAGGTTGCCTACAGGCTGGAACTTCCTCAAGAGTTGAGCATGAGTCACCTTACCATTCCATGTGTCTTCTGAAGAAAATGTTACACTGACTGAACATTAGTCATGTCGTTAGGAAGGGAATTCATGTGAGATAAGCTCCAGTCTATGGAAGAGCCGTTGAAATTATGGTACGGAGGTCAAACGATTGAAACGAAGCCAACTACCATTGGTTAAGGTTCGCTGGAACTCTAGGCGGGGCCCTGAGTTCACCTGGGAATGTGAGGATTCGTTCAAGGATAAATACCCACAACTCTTCATAAAACGGGCTTCGTCATCTACTACAAGGTCTTAAGCTTTAAGGACAAAGCTCTTCTAACGGGTGGAGACTGTAATATTTCTTAATTTTAGGTTACTTTATGACGTCTATTATTCCTTACTATTTATTTTGGTTTGTGACGCGTTTACTTTTAATATTTTACTTTTAGATAAATAGGTAGACTAGAAATAATCAATTAATATAAACAGTCGTCAAATAAATTAAAGTTTGCATCAACCACTTAATATATAATTATATGAGATAATTATGTACTTTGTGTATTTTATTTTTTTGGTCACGTAAAGGTTTACGTTTCGCATAAAATTACATTTGGACGTTTCCCTTAGAAATACCTAGGACTACCAAGACTCAAACCAATACCAACTTTTATAACCTTAACACAACCCCTCCCCAAAACTTAATCAATTTTTGTGTCAAATGCCACTAAGGGCCGGTTACACACACACATACATCTAGGAATCCTTAAAAATCCCACTAATGATCCTACAAGTACATGTACATCCCCTAACTAATTAATACTAGTCCTAATTGTTCCCACTAAGCTTTTACACAATGGACAAAGACCAAATGACCTTTCTTTTGCCCATTTGATTTCAGCTACATTCGTGTATAGTATAATCTATACATAGATTTTCACAATCTAAGGAATATCTTGTATATATCTTGGTAATAGAGGTTGTACTAAGGTGGATTTAAACACAAACAGTGTAATTCAACTAGGGAAATCTCAAAAACTACTAGAAACTATATGGCCAGGTTTGGTTTGTTTAGGACTAAGAAGAGTTAACTAGCTTCCTTGCCTATAAATACACACTCACACATACACTTGAACACTTCTTAACTTACATACCACTTACAAATTACGATAACACCTTAACGTTTTCTCTTATTCGAGACATCAAAACTCTAGCAAAACCCTTCCTTTAATCTATTCGAGCCCACAGACCTTTAGTCATCATACAGTTTATTAAAAAGGGTTATACGAGCTAAGGGTTAGCGATTTACACATCCACTTCTTAACCTCTCTAGCTCTAGGACCATTGTAAGTCTCACTCGACTCAAGAAGATTCATAGCTTAGTTTTCGTTTGATTCCTATACTAGTGTCGCGGCCCATATAGGGTCACGTAGCTATACATGTTCATGTTATACTCGTGTGGTACTAAGACTTATTAAAACACATGTACAAAGAGCTAAATAAGTAACAAAGACTTTAACCGTTTTCGTCCATAGATAAACAAAACCTAGGGCATGAACAAACCATTTTTATAAAAGATACGCGTAAACCTTTCGAGTAAATATAACATTTGGCCTTGGGAAGGAATACTCGACACACTTTTACGTGTGCATATAGTGAACAAAGTCTAGATACGAGCTAAATCGATGACACATAGTCACTAGATCCTTAATTCGAACTATGCGTACGCTAGGAATGATAAACGGGCCACAATGGGCCTTAAACAAATCAATCAAAACCCACGTTTGGGCCCAATAGGCCCAACAGCCCAAGAATGGGAACCATAGCTTATCATAAGGCCATTCGAGCTTAATAATAAGATAGGAGCACTAACCTAACCAACTTGGGTCTTGTATTACCACTTGAAACCAACCCGAACCCTTACCGGGCTCACTAGCCCACAACTAGGCCCAATTCAATCCAATAAGCTCATGATAAGCTCGGATTGCTTACCAGTGGACTTGTATGAGCATTGATGGGCTTAATGGGTCCAAGAAAGTCTAACGGGATCCTTTATGCTCTCGCGACCAAGGTCATGCAACTTAAAAAACCAAAACAAACCATTGATGGGAATCACGGCCATTGGCTAAGTCTAAAGGTCAATAAGCCACAAATAAGCCTTGACTGCTTATTCGTGAGCTTAGACCGCTTATTAACTTTGTAATAAGCCTAGGAAGACTAATGGACCTAAATGGGCCTAAAAGCCCATTATCGAGTGCTTATTTGCTTATTTAAATAAGCTGAAACGAAACAGACCCTAAAGCACTAAATAAGCCTAAGAAATAAGTTAGATAAACCTAAGGGACCCTTAAGGTTCTATACGGGTTGAGTTATTAGGCCCGTAAGCCCAATAAGCTCGAAATAAGCTCCAATAAGCTCCCCGAGCTTATTTTAAGCTTAACAGACCCACATGAGCTTGTTAAAGGCTTTTGGACTTATTAAAATCGTTTTGGACCTTTAAAAGCTAAACGGACCTTAACGGGCCCAATAGGCCAGTTAAAGCACATAAAATAAGCTCGAATAGGTTATTTATAAGTGAAAAACAGATTTTAAACTTATTTGACTAACAAAAAAAGAAATGCCACTTGTTGAGTTTTAATTGGAGCTAAAATGAAATTTTCGCAAATCGAGGGACTAAAAATGTACAATTTGAAACATAAATGATTAAAGTTGTCATTTTCGAACTATAAATAAGGTGAGGGGCTGTTTTGAGCATTCTAGAAACATAGGGACTGTTGTGAAACAATAAGGACCTAAATTGAAACCTTGTAAACTTAAAGGACTAATTATGTAATTATCAAAACTAAAGGGGTTTAAAGTGTAAGTGTTTATATTTTATAAACCTAGGGATTAATGTGTAATATCTAGAAACTCAAGGGTACCTTGTAAACAATAGTGAATTTATGAAACACTTAACGAGGTAGTCGAATAGTAATATATTCGGACAGTGAACGGGTTTTATTAACGATTTAATAAACACGTATATTTATTAACAAGTTATACGTTTTCCAAGAGACATCGTAATTATAAATTATAAATACGTAAATCATAAAACCACAAAACTTTAAATTTAAAATATGTTTAAGTGTACGCCACCACACAAGCGATAACAGTATATATAAACTAACAATTTATTATAGTTTACACATTGAGTCTTTAGCCTAAAAATGTAGACTAAGACTTGGCCATATTTACTTAGGTATTTGACGGTGTGATTCATACTTGGATTTCTATTATCATTTTCAAAGGACTATTCGCTCAGATGAGTTCATAGCCCTATTTTTTACAATTATTTAAATGATTTACATCCTTGGGGTGAGAACATGCTTTGTTTTACAAATTGGACGCAAGTGTTCATTTGTTTTCAATGATTATGTGTTTGCTAAAGTAGCGTTAACCCATGAGCACCTTTATTCATGAACTGTCAATTCTGGATTGTAAGCGCAAATGCTTATAGATAGATCTATTTGGGATGGACAATCCCCGTTGGGTAATTAGCTATCACTGGAATCGTACGCTATACCATTTTCGAATTTTGGGATGTTGGTTAGAACATCATTCACGGCACTCTTGGAATATATCGCATTCATACATGTCGAGGCTTCAGTGTCAAGAGCTTTAGGATAACGTGATCACTTTTTTATGATGTTTGCATGTGTTGCTAAATCATACCTTGGAAAATTTGCTAGTCCTACTATTGATTTACATAAACCTTTGAATTCACCAACATTATGTTGGACGTTTTAAGCATGTTTATTAGGTCAATAGGCACGAGGTGCGATGATACATTGGAGTTCTATAATTGAAGAGTCAACACTTAAGATTTTAAGGCGGTCTTAAATACATTTGGGAAAATTGTTATAAACCGTTATCGGTATTTATATTGGTTGAACAATTTGAAGCACCATGAGACTTATGTAACAAACACGTATTTTGTTAATCCCAATGTTATCTATTTTTCAAACGACACGTTAATAGTCGTTCTCAGAATCTTGTGCTATTGATCTATAAATGTATCGGCCTCAGATATTCAACATTCTGCTGAGTGCTCAAATTTGAGGGTGTTACAAGTAATATCGGAGATGGAGTCAAAATAGCTGGTGAAGTAATAGGATCTAGTGATAGGTAATTCCTTAGCATAAAATGCTTGTACGTCCTTCAAACAAGGATTATTGTAGAAAGACGAGAATACTACTCGGATTATATTATTTGTAGAGTTTTCCGAAGAGTTAAAAGATCTGCTTCCCGCTGAAGCTGAGAAATAATCCGATGAGACCGAAATATAGTTAAGAATATTCATAGATGAAAAAGTATCCTCAATATCGGAAGTAGTACGGTTGGGAGAAGACATCGTTCTATTAACAACCTAGTTGTAAATAACATAAGTTATTTATAATATAATAGTTATGTATCTTTACATACTGATCCGGAATGTAGTGGCATGGAGGACTTTGATCCGGAATGTAGTTTTCTATAACCATGGCGCTGATACCAATCTGTAACACCCCCATTTTTACAATATAGCAACGGAAGCTAATATGGGGTATTACTTCATGGATACAACAATCATAATCATAGAAAAACGGACCCAAAAGAGGACGTTCTGTTCAAAAGATACGTTATCATCATTTCATTCAGAGTTTTACAAAGGCAATCCAAAATTTGTTTCATATAATGTGAATGATAACAAGTTTTAGCCATCTTCATGTCCATGCCACTCCGTGCCTTATATTGCTCAATAACATGAGATAAACATGCTAAAAAGTCAACACAAAGGTTGAGTGAAATTCATAGGTTTGATAGTTTGAATACAAGTCATAGTGTAATAATTGTACAAACACAATTATTATGAAAATGTTATTGTTATGATCTTGGGTCATGTTATTATATACCCGTTATTTGTAATAATTGCAACGAATGCAATTATCATAGTAACCGTGTATTACAACGTTATTGTCTTGTTTAGTCTATTTGGTCTTGTCTTGTATAGTATAGTCTGGTCTAAGCTCAAGGCACACAACTGACTAGTATTTATTATTACCCAATATATGATGTGTAATATATTTAGAGATCAATGGCCCTTTCGGGGGTTGTAGGTAATTGCCATTATACTATTGAAATTCAAATATTGTGTGTTTGGTTACCTATCGGCTAACACAAAACAAGATTTCGTCAATCACGTTAGATCTATCCTACGATATTCGTGTTCACCCGAAGTGATTAATGGTCCATGTTATGAGGACCTTTTGGCATAAAGTAACTTAGGACATTTGTGGTAATTTAGTATATCAGTTTGCATATAACATGTAATAATACTTGTATCCTGGTTTAAGCATGTATAAGTATTTGAAAAGTATACATTGTTATAGTATACCGAGTATGTAAAAGAGTTTGTAACAAAGATGTTTCCCCTCGCGAGTTTATTTAAAAATGTTAAATGAGTAAGGGCGAGGTTAGTACTCTCGCTTGATAGGTAGATGTAATAAATATTCCAAAATAAAAGCTGACGACCTTATCACAATCTTAACCGGGGAATGTTGATATAGTAAAATGATAGTAAACAGCCACGTCACGCAACCTGAGTAAATATGTTGAGTCTTAGGAAGATTGTACTCTAGAACTTTAGTTTTAAGAGTTATGAGTTTGATTGAAGAGTTTGGAATTATTGTATCACTGTTCGGGCCATCATAATTCAGAAGTCATTCAATAAACGTTTGAGGAGCTAGGGCACTTTAAATCGTAAACCCAACAACTCAGTCAGAACGTAATACTAAGATGAAACCCCTTAATATGAAGCTCCCTAGTATTGTGGTACAATATAGCTTTCGGATGATCGGTTTTAAGCGTTTTAATCAATATCTGGAAATGTTAAGCACAAGAAGTGTTAATTAAAGTTATGTCTTGTAAGGTTTTAAATATGATTTTATACTTTTTCAAAATGTTACATTTTAGACCTTGGGGTTTGAAAAATTGAAAATAGGCCCTTGGAGTTTGCATTTTTACGACTTTGGTCCTTCAACTTTGAAAGATATACCAAATAAACTTTGGACTTTGAAAAGTGACATAATATATCCCTGGAGTTATAACTTTGATAAAATGACACTTTTAGTCCTTTTAGTTATCAGTTTCCGAAAGTTACGATATATACCCCTTGCATGGATTATAATTACAAAACATGTCCAAATTTCCATGCAAACTTAGTTTAACATTTTAATAGAAATTTATAAGTTATAATAAACTAAAATATGAAGTTTTAATGCAACACAAGTTTAAAATAACGATTCGTTGTTAGTAAGCAAAACGGGTCAAATTAAGGTTTCAAAACATAAACGCGCGGGTTTTAAGTTCAAATTCCTTCATTAATCAATAAAGTAGTTATTTTAACATTAGTTAAGCATGCTAGGATAGATTATGAAAATATTTAATCATTATAACATTTATTTTTAAGAAAAACGCAAAATTAGGGTTTCGAGTGTACGGTTTTCGATCAAAATAGAAAATGAGCATGAATTGAGTTATGAAACTTTAACAAGAGTATATTTAGGATCATATGAACATTATAAGGGTGTAGTAGTAGAATTAGAACATTCAAAACCTGGGTTTGAGCTTCAAGGAGCAAAAATGGTGGAAATGGGTCATTTCGGGTAGTATTTCCACTCGTACGCCTTGTATCTTGTTCCCGGGGATTCAAATCTTCAAAGCTTCACTTGTTTCCTGTTCTTAGATCTTCTTAGCACTTAGTGGAGCAAAGGATTGCTGCCTATAATGGGTATGAGATAAGAGAGTGGGGGATGAGAATGAAGTGAAGGTTTATGCTTCTATTTATAGTCAAATGGAGGCAAGGGGGTTAAGGAACTTCTATGATCTGATCAAGACATGTGTAAGAGCTAGAATATTATGTGTCGAGGCTATGAAAGGAGTTGTGGAGCTCTAGGATGTAGAGTGAAGGTGTTGGATACCCTAGATGGATGTCGCGGCTGTTTCTAGCAAAAGAGAGGCCATGTGCCTTCATTTTTAACCAAGAAATGGTTATAGTAGGTGGGTAAGCTGCTTGAGGGATTCTAGAATAGGTTCACATAAGAATTTTGAACTTGGAATGGTTTAAAATGGGTCAAAATTAATGGTGAAGGGGTTCGGGTTGTTTTGGGGTTCGACTAGGGTTTCACAAGTTTTCAAGCTTTAATTTCGTATGTACTTGATTAAGGATAGTTAATATATGTAGCCAAGGTCTGATATAGGAAGGATTAATAAAGATTAGCAATTGGTTTGGGTTAAAATGGATTAGAATTGAAGAAATGAGGTCACGGGTTTGATTAGGGCACGTTTAGGGTTTTCTTGACTTTCTTGGTTTATATTTTGCATACTCTTGATTAGGAATGATGGAATACAGATCCTAGAGCTTAAATAAAGTATTATCAATGAAGTTTGATCATTGGTTTTAGTTAAAATGGGTTGAAATTGAAAGAATAAGCCGTAGCTTGGAATTAGGGTTCATATAAGGCTTTTAGGGTTTTCTAGCTTTGTAATTCTCGTACATTGTTGAAGCAAGGATGGTTAATGATGGATAAAGGTTTGTAAACTCATTTTATGGGTTTACAATGACTCTTGGTTGCTTACTTGAGAATGAGATGGTCTGAAAATGAGTAAACGGGTCAAAATCACAATTAGGGTTTCCTGGATTTATTTCTTGTGTAATTGAAGTAGAATGATGAAATGATGATGGAATGATGTTTGAAAATGATTGATAATGTTATAAATTAAGTTATTAAAACTTATTTGAGAGTTGGTTTAGGTTTACAATGGATAAAAATGAAGAAACGTGTCATGGTTTAGAATCTAGCTTGGTTTTAGGGTTTAGGGTTTTGAATTAGGGTTTTGAGTGTAAATATGTGTGTGAAGGCTTATGAATAGAATAATTAGGGTTTACACATTGTAGAATGAGTATAGTAGCTTGTACATAAGTGGTGATGAAGAAATTGGAGGTAAAATGGCTATTTTAGAGATCATGCTTAATGACTTGTATATTGAGCTTTTAAGGACTTGTACCTTTCTTTGGATAGAATGTATATTCATATGAGATGTTATGATATTTGTACATATGCTTTAGTAGCTTGTACATTCACTTTAGATATTAATCTTTCATGGAATTAGGGTTTAGAGGTATATGATAACGGTTTAAAGCCCGTTTAGATATAACGTTGCGAATGGTACATTATAGGAATAATGTACTTTGTAATGATGATAGGATGATATTGAGTTGACATGTTATGATGTTTGCTTGACATATATGAAGATGGGATTGCCATAGATAGGTTGCGTGAGCTCGTCTACTTTAGTTATGTAAGTTACATGACATACTGAGATATTGACAATGCAAGTAATGTAATAAAGCGAAAAATTTCCCCGTACGATTGTGATCATAGTAAAATAGGTTAATGAAAATTCTTGGGTTGTTATACTTACTACACGCAATTTGGTGGACCTTTTCAAAGTAGGGGATATAGAGCAACAGCTCCAGGATTTTATCAAAGGAACAATGCAAATTCTTCGTACCAAGAGCAAAAGCAATCTATGGAAGATACCCTGAGCAAATTCATGAGTGAATCAGCAAAGAGACACGAAGAAAATTCCAATTTTATTAAAGAAATTCAAGCTACGACAGATGCTGCCATAAGGAACCAAGGAGCATCAATAAAAAATTTAGAAATTCAAATCAGGCAAATGAGCGAGGTGCTACAGGAGAGAGGATTTGGAAGCCTACCAAGCTCAACTGAAATGAACTCGAGAGACCAAGTCAAGTCGATTTCAACCACTATTAAAGCTGATTCACACTCGATACACCGTATTGGATCATCCAAATACGCCGTATCCACTAGACAGAACAGTAAGATGTTTTACAAGTCAAGACAAACGATGATTCCTTTTCCAAGTCGTTTAGATAATCATTACTATGAAGAAGAAGAGGGGAACTATGGACCAAAATTCACAAAAGCTTATGGAGCTTTACATATCAATAATGCCATACCTCGAAAGGAGAAAGACCCAGGGAGTTTTACTCTACCTTGCTTTATTAATAATGTTTTCTTTGATAATGCCCTTGTTGGACTTAGGAGCTAGCGTTAGTGTTATGCCTCTATTAACCTACCTTAACTTAGGATTAGGCGAATTAGCTCACACTAAGGTGACAGTGGAATTAATGGATAGGACAGTGAAATATCCAAAAGGAATTGCTAAAAACATACTAGTATGTATTGGTAAATTTACTTTCCTAGTAGACTTTATAATTCTTGATACGCCCGAGGATATCAAAGTGCCCTTGATCTTCGGAAGACCATTTTTATCTATCGCTCATGCTAAGATTGATGTTTACAAAAGGAAGATTACTTTAAGGGTCGGGGAAGAAAGATTATTTTCAAAAGTGTTAAACCTGCTAGTAGTTTAATTAAGAGGGTCTACATGCTAAGTTTGAGAGAAAGAATGGAACTTGACTTAGAAGCTAGGCTTTTGGGAGAGACTTTAGTGTTAAATAGATCATTAGACCCTCTCTTGGAAGATTACATTAAACTGAATGATCTAAATGAACCATTCGAGCTTAGGAGAAATCAAGGAGATGATTTGATGCCCACCATTGAGGAAGGTGAGGTAATTGAGGAATTAGAACTAGGGATGAAGATCTTAATAATGGAATTGATAATTACCCTAGTTATTGCGATTCTGATAAGAAAGTCCACATAGACTGTGCTTACAACTTAAAGTTTACATGCATGATAGGATTTGAATTTACTCACGCTAACTTTTTCCCATTATTGTATGTCAATGTGATGTCCAAAAAGTTTCATAACTCTATAATGAAAGATAAGATGGTGTACAAAGGGGATAAAGTTGTATGAGCCTTAATGAGTGTGCCTATTTTTGTTAGAACCTTTTCTGTTGTGACGGATTTTGTAGTTTTAGAAATATGGAGGATTATTGTGATGAAGGAATGGGCGATGTAATTTTTGGTGAACCGTTCTTAAGGGAAGTTGGAATTAAAGCAAGCCAGTTTGAAGGGATGATTACTCTTTACAATGGTGATGATGATGTAACTTACCAAATGGTGCTATCACATCTGAGGTTTAAATGCCACACTAATGAGCAATGCAACAAGATCCCACCATTACTGAAGGTAAGTGAGAAAGATGAGAAGAATGGAATCTCGCATGCATACCAAAAAGCTTATAAGAAGGTTCTACAAGAGTTTTGATTAGGACCCAATTACATTCGAAATGTGAAGACAGAAGAATGGCTCACACGCAGGCACATTAGCGTGCATGAAATGGAATGAAGAGAAGCTGAAGAAAAGTCTAACTTAAAGACTTCACTGTAAACAAAAGTGCTTCCCGAGAGACAGCCCAGATTGTTATTTAATTTTATCATGTGTGTCTTCCCAGCATCAATACGCGTATACGCTCCTTACCATAAGGTTATTGATTAGTCTGGGACGTTATCAGACTTTATTTTTATTACAATTTAAAAACATTATTGTCAGTCTGGAATACGGCGTATTCACTAACCTGATACGTCGTATCCAACAAAACTGACCAGTAGGTACCAAGATAGGAATGCACATGTTTTTCTTATATTCTATACAGGACCTCATGAAAGAAATATCGACGATGTTGTGGGAAAAAAAAATGCACTCATTTTCAGGAATTCTAGTGTGTTGTTCGATGCTGGATTCAAACGCTTTTTTCGGCACACAATCTTTATATCCAGGGGAGTTTCTCATTCTAATTCTTTTTAAATTCTCGTATTTAATGTTTTATATATATACAATACAAATGACGTTTTATAATTCGAGTGGGGGATGGATTTAGAATGTTACTTGTCCTATTTTTTACAACTAAAAAATGCTTAAATATTATGCTTACAATTTAAAAAAATTCAAGCATTACTTTTGTGGAAATTACATTTACATAACCGCTACACATAACCCTTATTAGATATTGTGAGGATCTTAGCCTTTCGTTTCCAAATGTTTACCAAAAAGTCCACATAAATTTATAGTTGGCCGGTGATGTTGTAAAACTTTAGAATTGACTTGGTTTATCACCTCGAGACCACATTGATGAGTACTCACAGATTTAGATGGAGTAACTTGTTTAAAATGGTAAATTTTAGGATACACCAAATCGCTTTACATGTTGATTATTAACATAACTACATCGAGTTAGTTAACCTTAGTTTAAACCCTTTTTCCACTCTCATCTTTAGAGTGATTGATACACTAAAAAACCGTAGAGCAATCGCCTTTAGGATTCACCAACTATTTTTTTTGTTAACACTTACCACCCTGACCTACCCTGTTAGTTTAAGTTAAATTTTCAGTTGCTAATGCTTAAAGTGCTAAAGTTGTATTTCCCTTTAACCTTTTCCTTTTTTTTGTTTTGAATATTTCATTAATAGTCCTTTGAATATTTGACTTTTGTCAGTTTATTCAGATTTTGTACCATGTTGACGTGATGGATTTTATGTGATATGTGATGTTTGTAGTTTTTATGATTATAATCTCTTTTGAAGGTATTATTGTGTTATGTGTATTCAGGGTGGTTTGAGCCGTGAATTTTGAGAAATGCCAAAAAAACGAGTCTGACACGTCCGTTAATGTCCAAATTGAATTTTAGAGGGTTTAAAGTGTAAATATGACAAGTGAATACTCTAAGTTAATGGAAAAGTATTTTTAAGTGATAAAAATGCTAATTAAATTTTGGGTTAATTTTTACGGTTAACGTTTACGAGCTTTTAAGTGTTTCGGACACGACAAGAATTGGACGACACCCATTAGATACCCTTGGCCGGTTATGGTTGGAGTAGGGAACAACATGGCTAGTTTTAAGGAGTTTTGTTCAAGAGCGTACACTTATATTCCCATCACTAGACCATTTCCTTTATTTTCAATTTGACATCAAAAAAAATATCTCTCTTTTCTCTTCTCTTGTGGTTCGTCCGCCACCTACACACACACACTCATAATTTTAGAATTTTGATCAAGAAAACCTGAAGACATAAATATTTGGGGTTGATTCTAGTGTTTGGTTATTCATTTAAACAACGTTTGGGTTGTCCGGTTCGTGTCGAAATCTACAAATTTGAAGATTTTCTTGTAAGTTTTCAAATTTAAATTGTGTTTGTCCTTTTGGGTTTATTTTGATGCATAGATGTTAGTTGTACAAGTTGATCGTTGCAAAAATTAATTTTTGGAAGTGAAACGAAAGAAAAAGGTGTGTTTGGCTCGTGTAATAAAAGAAAGAAAAAGAGGGTTTTGTAGTTTTAATGTTGTGGTCGTGATGGTTGAATAATATATAATTCTAGAATGCTTATTTTTTATAGTAGCTTGTATAGCTTATTCGGACTTATTTTTAAGCTATATATTGGCTTATTTTGAGCTTATAGCTCACGGCTTGTGTGATTAACACAAGGGAAATGATTTTTGACTTTATCATGTTATGACGTATGTTTGTGGACTATTTTTGAGGCTTATGGTAGTAACCAAAAGTGATACGTAGCTTATTAGCTTATTTTAAGCTTAATATACGTATTTTGGAGTTTATGGACTCATGGCCCAATAAGTCTATTTGAGCCGCGACTTAATGGGAGGGCTTATTGTAGTCCAGATTATTTCTACATATAAATATATACTTATATATGTAAATGGACCTTGGTTTTAGACTTAAATAGAATTTTGGACTTATACATGTCCTAATGGACCTTTGTTGGGACTTGATGCCCAATAAGCGATAATTGGTCATTTTGAGAGTTTTGGTGGACTTTTTAAAAGCGAAAAGTATTTACGATGTGATTTTGATCGTTATTTTAGGGAAAACGTTTTGGTGAACGTTAAAGTTTGAAATTTTGAAATTTTGTCGAAAAGTGTCGAATTGTGAAAAGTGTTTGGAAATTAAGGTTTTGACTTTGGAAAAAATTGTAACAAAAAAAAAAAAAAAACACCAAAAAAAAAAAAACCCTACGGGTCATGGTCGAAATTTTTCGTAAAAAGTTTATATTTAGAAATTTTACTTAAAACATGATTTTTGATTTTTAATAATAAAATATTATTTTATTATTTAATTTAATTAATAAATTCACTAAAAGACAAAAAAAATATATTTTTTCTCGAAACTTTCCTATGGTGTTTATTGTGATTAAACGTGTTATTTTCAATCAAGGAATGATTATTTTGAAGTGATTAAGGTGTACCGAATGGACTTGTCGAGATATATTTATAATTAATAATTATAAATATTTATTATATTACTTATCTATTTGCGCTAAATAGTATAAGTATGTATTATCGGAGAATGAGATTGATATGATTGTGGAGATAAGTCGTCAACCATCACACCTAAAACTGTTTTGGGTAATTGTACAACGCGTCTAAACTCTATGCATCAAACGTGAAGATTGTTTTGGAAGTGATTTATTAAAATGAGTCATTAACTGGACTAGGTTGTGTGCGGGCGTCGTTGAATTTGTTTGTATAGTAGAAGTTGGTTGCTAAAGGCTTGCTTAAGGTGAGTTCTCGTAGCCCCACTTTTTACTGTTTTTCCGTTGGGGGAAAATGATACTCAAATGTGTTTTGAAATGTTTTGAATTGATCTGTGCGAAATGTGGTTTTGTTTTTGGGACAAGATATGTGCTTATGACTGTTATGTGAATATTATGTGTTGATTTACTTGCATGTACTGTGTTTGGCATGGCAAGGTTCTGTGTGGTACTTGTATGTACTGTGTTTGGCATACAAGGTTTTGTGTGGTACTTGCATGTACTGTGTTTGGCATGCAAGGTTCTGTGTGGTACGCCCTAATATAGTGCTCTAGCTGGTAGGCCCTTTAGGTGCGTTAGTGATTTGGGAGTTGCGACTCCGGATTTATTATTGGATGTTGAGATATGACTAGCGGGGATGCTATGTCTTGGATTGTTAGCATATATTCACTATCATATAGCACTATTGTCCACTGTTGAAATATTGGCACAACTTTTGGGTTTAAGGTCAAACCTACGAGCTCACCAACATTATTGTTGACGTTTTCGAGTATCATTTTCAGGTGAAGTGAAAGATGAGTAGTTTGGTGATTGATAGCAGACTTAGAAGTATCCCGTGTGGAATTTCATTTGAAGTCTTGCTTGCTTGTTGTTTGATTTTAGTATTTGGAGATCTTGGATTAAGTTTGGTTATGGTCCCCTGCGAGGGCATATGAATAAATGTAAGAGATTTGTGGTATTTAGTTACGATTTGGGACATCACTTGAGTTTGTTCAAGGTTGATTGTATTCATAGCACTTGGAGTTTATGCAATGTAGTTTTCTCTATTTTTGTGCCTTGTGGTTATGATTGATCCTTTATGTGGCATTCTTGAGTTTACGTCATGTCGGGGTGTTGACAAATTGGTTATCAGAGCCAGGGTTTTATAGAACTAGGAGGATTGGCCTAGACTATAACCTAAGATCCGTTGTTTAGTTACGTATACGATCTATGTGTGTGGTGTTTCACTTTTGTGTGCCTTTATGTGTTCTTGGTTTGGTTCCTTAGTTATGTCAATCATTGAAATGAGTGGGCTCAATATTGAATATGAATGGGAAAGGATGCGAATATAAGTAGGGTATCTAACGTAATTATAAGCGTGTCACAACTCACTCATACTTGGTATTGTTGTTCACACAAATCGATGTTGACACCGTAGGGTGGTGTTGCGCGTATATTTGGTTTTGTATAGTAAGATATTCGATGAATGTGTGCGAGTCTTACCACTTACCTAACGTTGCCCATGTTCTCCCTCGTATAGATAATGCCGCCAAGGATGAGAACCCGAAGTGTTGGCCGGCCTGCTGTCGAATCACTAGGAGGGAGAACGGGTGAACAAGTTAGTAGTGGTGGAAGGGATAGAAGACCCAGGGAAGGTAATGATGAGCGTGTTGATGAATTGAATGGTCGAGGTAATGACCAAGTTAGGGGAGCTAATGGGGGTGTAGAGGGAGCTAATGGGAATGTGGGGGAGCCAATGGGGGTGCACCCGACTTCCCAACGATCATTGCCCAGCAATTGCGAAACCTCTTACCCGCCATGTTGGCCTAGGTTAGTAACCAAGGGAATGTTGGAAATCAGAATGGTAATGTGGTTAATGAGAACATTCAGGGGAACGTTGGGAATGTGATAGTCATATAATGAACTTTTAGCGTGTAACCCTAAGGAATATGATGGCAAGGGAGGTGTTGTAGCCCTCACTCGTTGGATTGAGAAAATGAAATCTGTGCATGATATGAGTGGTTGTAGTATTGACTAAAAGATGAAATACACTGCTGGTTCATTTGTGAGTAAGGCTTTAACGTGGTGGAACTCTCAGATCCGCACGCTAAGTCGGGAAGTTGCTGTTAGTATGTCATGGAACGACTTTAAGTATATGATGATACAAGAGTTTTGTCCTAGTCATGAGATGCAAAAGTTAGAATCTGAGTTATAGAATCACGCCATGGTCGGGGCTGGCCATGTTGCATATACTGATAGGTTTTATGAGTTGGCTAGGTTAGTTCTGCATTTGGTAACTCCTGAGAGTAGGATGCTTGAGAGGTATGTGTATGGCCTTGCTCCACAAATCCGTGGGATGGTGGCAGGAACAGAGCCAAAGACTATGCAAAAGGCTGTGCAGATTTTTGGTGCACTGACTGATGAGGCTGTTAGGAATGGAACAATTTAGAAGGTTGAGAAAAGAGGAAATGTGGGGGAACCTACCAAGGATAGGAATAGAAGGGATGATAATAAGAGAACCAGGACTGTGAATTCTTTTGCTACTACTATGAACCCTATAGGAAGAGAGAATACGGGTACTTGGCCCAAGTGTACCACCTGCAACTCCTACCATGTACCCGGTGGACCTTGTCGCACATGCTTCAACTGTAACCGCCCGGGTCATTTGGCAAAGGATTGTAGAGGTGTGCCAAGGAATGTGAATCCTGTCAATGCTAGAAACCCAACTGTTAGAGCATGTTATGAGTGTGGTAGTACCGACCATGTCAGGCCAGCTTGTCCTAGATTGAATAGGGCACGAGGCCCGGAAGAAAATCGTCCAAATCAAGTTGCTGCTAATAACGGGGGTCAGGGTCGTGGAAACCAAGGGAACCAGGCTAGGGGTAGGGCATTCATGTTGGGAGCAGAGGAAGCTCGCCAGGATCCGAACATTGTGACGGGTACGTTTACTTTGAACAATCATTTTGCCACTACCTTATTTGACTCTGGTGCCGACTATAGTTTTGTTTCCACTACTTTCATACCTCTGTTAGGCTTAGAGCCCAGCGACTTAGGTTTCAGATATGAGATTGAGATAGCTAGCGGGCAGCTAGTAGAGATTGATAAGGTTATTAAGGGTTGCAAACTGGAAATCGAGGGTCATGTCTTTGACATCGACTTGATACCTTTTGGGCATGGGAGTTTTGATGTGATTATAGGCATGGACTGGTTGTCTAAATATAAAGCTGAAATAATTTGCCATGAGAAGGTAGTGAGGATACCACTACCAGATGGCAAGGTACTTATAGTATTAGGAGAGAGACCGGAAGAGAAAGCGAGATTTTTGATGGGTGTTAAGAAACAAGAAGAGATTGTCATAGTTAGAGATTTTCCTAAGGTATTTCTGGATGATCTAACTGGATTACCGCCTATTCGAGAAATTGAGTTTTGGATTGAGTTAATCCCTGAAGCAACGCTGGTAGCAAAGTCTCCTTATCATTTGGCACCTTTTGAATTGAAGGAGTTGTCGAGACAACTCAAGGAACTCTAAGACAAAGGTTTCATTCGACCAAGCTCATCGCCTTGGGAGCGCCGGTATTGTTCATGTAGAAAAAGGATGGTTCTTTTAGGATGTGCATTGATTATTGGGAATTGAACAAGTTGACCGTTAAGAATCGTTATCCACTTCCTAGAATTGATGATCTATTTGAACAAGTTGCAGTTTCTTGGGCATGTGATAAATGGTAATAGGATTCATGTAGACCCTAGTAAGATTGAAGCTGTTTAGAATTGGAAAGCCCTTAGAACTCCGACTGAGGTTCGTTCTGTTAAAAAGGTTAACCAGCTGGTATCACTTTCTACACAATCATGTTTTCCTAGACATATCAACAACTGGTTTTCTAAGACCTAACATGCATATTCATCACAAGAAGCAACATCACCAAGATCTACATTCTAGGTTTCATACAATCATAAATGAACACAATAGAAGGTTTAGCCAAGCATGTTAAAGATAAAGCAAGAATAGATAAGAATCACACAACAAGACATATTGAATGATTAAGATAGTCTTACTTGATTAAAACATGAATTGAAGGAATTACAATAGGGTTTTGAGGCCCTAAAATCATCCCTAACAGCTGCTAAATGAACTAGGGTTCATCCCTTTCTTTTACTCTAAAGTTACACACTTAAAACCCTAAAAACGGATTTGTATATATAGATAAATTGCTGCGACGGCGTCGCGTTTTAATCGTGACGTCGTCATGAGTAGAATATTCTAGATCTGCGTGCGAGTCGGTGCGTGCTGACGCCGTCATGAAATGTTGTGACGCCGTCACTAAGTGGGTTGTGACGGCGTCATGTAGAGTTGGTGACGCCGTCTCCAGCCGCTGTGAGCACAAATCTTCAAGAGTCTTGGTGTTGGTCCGTAGTCTTGTCCGTTTCTTCTCCAAATGAGCCCAAGTCACGTGTATTTCCTCCAAATGCCTTCCAAATGCTAAATACCTGAAAATGAACGATTAAGTACCTATTTTGGGCATAAATGTACGATTTAGGGGGTTAAATGACCCCGAAAAGTGTATAAAATGACATTTCATCAATAACATACCAAATCATAAAGATGTTAAGCATCATGATAACAAGTGTCAAAAATAATAATCACACATAGTAGATATCAAAATTTATTAATTATGATATCAAAAGTTCATATAGAAAAAAATACTTATAATAACATAAATCATAAAGAGATCATGATAGCAAGATTAAATAGAGTTAACTATACTATCGGGGAATTGGTATGCATGTCTTATGTATGATTACTCTTAAATGATGATATTTTAAGAAATGTTGGATACTAGACACATGCAAAAAAATAAAAACCTAGATAAAAAGAACCAAGACACATACTCGATGACTAAGACTCAATTGACACCAAATTTATAATATCGGGGACTTACCTAGCTACACTTTAAACGAAGAGTATACTTCCGAGTGTTGTGTTTTAGTAACATTGGTTTTTCTAATATTATAATTTAAAGCTTGTTAAACACAAACCCATCACTCGTGCTTGGTTTTTCGCGCAATTGAGACATCTTTACTAAATGCATTGCAAGGTTAAATTACTTGAATTCTTGATCGAAACATCATTGTCGTCAATCCTACTTTGACGTGCATTTTAAACATGTTATTATTAATAATAGGAACACACCTATTGGACATGTAGACTCAATATAACATCATTATCACAAGTGTGAAAGGGATGACATTATTTTCATATCAACCTAGTGTGATTGAGTATGTAGATTCGAGATAATATCTTTTGTTATGGTTTTGATATAATCTTGAAGCTAGACAAATAATGAATCCGATTTCATATCCAAACTCAAAAACTCGGCAATTAGATTCGAAAAATGATATCAATCATAATTTGAATAATGAATCGAATTTTATATCCGAATCTTCTGACCTCACAAACACTCTTTTAAAAGAAAACAAAAGATTTTCCTAATGTGTTCCATTAAGCCTAAGACTAGTCTTAAGTGTGAGATCATTTAAAATGATGAGTTTACTTGTTTCTTTGGTATTGTCCGTTATTTTTACATGTGAGAAAAAAACTATGATATGATTTGCCACTATGCCTTAGATTTTGGCTTCTAAAGAGTACACAAAATTATCTTAGTCATTTTTAAGCATTATGAATCTTTTTTGAAATTACTACATGTTTATATAATATTTTCATTTCAAGTTAATGTTTAATGTGAAAATTTATTCGAAGATAAAACTTCAAAATGAAAGTGTTTTCTTATCAAGAAAGTTAATCTTTCAAATTTAGAATTACAAAAAATTCTATTAGTTGTGATTTTGAATTAGACTAATGCAAGCACAAACTAAGTTCAAAACACATTTTCCTTTTATTACATACTAATGTGTTATAAGATCTTTTTCTCTTGTCTAGACAAACTATGTTTAAACAAGATAATGAGATGACATGATCTAGAGACTTTATTGAGATGGAAGTGTTGAATATATAGTGGTGACGCATTTTATCAGTTAAAGTAGTAGTACGATAATCGTGCAATACTTGCTTAGCTCTCAATCCTAAGTGGGTTAACATAAATTATAGGATTTACAAAATGTTGATATAACATTTGTAAACATAGTGATTATTATTATATGCAATGTATGCTCTATTTCTCAACTTAGTGCAAAGAGATTTCCATAATATCCAACTTGACGCATATACTGAACATAATAAATAAACACACATGACGAGATTATGCTAATCACAAGATGCTCAACTACAAATGCAATAAGCATATCAATGATTGATTAAAGTATTAAGATGAAAGTCTAAATATAATCATTTAGCATTAACAACATTAAATACTAAAATTCGTTCATTTTGTGTATAAAATATAACAATGTATACATAGCTTGATTTTATTTGTAAATAAATTAGTTTTCTCCTCATTAGTAAGTTTGAAAAATACATTTACTTTCCAATGATAAAAATACACCAACTTTTAGAAGGAAACTAACTAGAAGTGTCCGACTCGAAAGGAAATGTTAAAATCAACTTTTTACGCTAAAACAATATTTTGGTTTTGGACACTCTATGGCATCTTGCTTATTCGACAAACTTAAAATTTGAATTAGCAATTAAGACCAATTCCATTGGAAAGTACACTCAAAATCCTTTAATTTTGGTTTTTGAATCATCGAAATCCTACATACGGTTGATTTTTTACGAATTTTTGAAGTTTATTAAAAGCTGAAAATGCCACCGACGGATCCACTTTTGGTGGATCCGTAGATCGCGCAGGTGGTGAAATTTTGGAAGAATCATTTATTGCACTTTTTGACACATTATTCCCTTTGTTTGGGATTCTTTAAAAGACCTTCAAGCTATTATAACACTTTATATTTAACACCAAAACTTATAAGTACTAAACAAAGAACTTTTCACATTATGTGTCGCTTGATAAGAAATTTGATACATGGACCGTGCTCTATTTTAAAAACCATTTGTTTTGAAAACTAGAGCGACGTGGCTCTGGTACCAATTGTGGAATCGTGGAGGGGGGTGAATACGTTTCCATTATCAACTTAAAACTTTTGTATCAAACAATCAATCAAGTTTATACTACAATAACTATACTAAAAATATCAAACAAACAATATCATCACAACACAATATATTACACAAACATAGATGCAATGCAAATATAAATATAAAGCGATAAAGGCAAATGTAAATGTAAAGCGATAAGTAAAAGAAAGCGCAAACCGGACACGATGATTTATGGTGGTTCGGCTACGAAGCTCCTCTTTGCCCTACTCTACTCCCTGAGTACCCAACTTGAGAGTTACTTTACTAGATCAACAAGCTCTTTTAAGGCGGAGAAAACCATACAACGTCGCTTACACTATATTCGGTACTAAGCTAAATACCGAGTCCTACTTTGAGGTAAAACCAACCTAACGTCGTTTACACTTTATCCGGTACTAAGTTAAATACCGAGTCCTTCTTCAGGTACAACCAAACTCGTTATGTTTTATGGCCCAACATAACAAACCTTGTGTTTTATGGCCTAAACACATAAACCACCTAACATCTAGTTTGTTGTATAATGATTGATACACAAATGTGTATAATGATGATCCAAGACATAATTGTCAATTGGATGTAAAAGCCTAATCTAAAACATCAAGATCACTAAGCATGATGTTGTTGATGAAGATGACAAGTCTCTTGGCTTGTTGTGATAGATCTTCATATATGTAGGTATGTGGTGGATGATGATGGCAAGATCTCTAAGCTTGCTTGAATGGAGGATCATGTAGATTCATGCTTGCAACAAATGAAAGTTAGAAGCATTATGATCATGGGTTAGTGGGGTTTGAAAGACATGAGAATGTGTGTGTAAAACTAGAGAGAAAATTAATTGAAAGGGTTATCTAAAATGAAAACATGAGGTTGGTATTTATAGCCAACATTTGAAATTCAAAGTTGTCCCCAACGGCTAGCTCCGTGCGACCCACGGATCCACCATAGCCTGGATCCGTCTTTGGTTTTGGTGGATCCGTAGGTGGAGCTGGGACAATTTTTGTCAATTTGTGATTAACCCCAAATCTTTCCAAAATCCCTAATTGTACTTAAATAATAGTTTAAGTACAAGCTTCTAGAAGGTTTACCATAAATGGCTAAACATGTTTGATTTGGTTAGATTATAAAAGATTTATTACTAAAAATGGTTAGACAAGAATATTTAGTTTTGTCCTATTCACTAATTATTTTGTCTTATTATTTAATATGATTAATTAGTAGTTAAACAAAAGATTACTTATTTAAGTGGAATAAAATACTTAATCACTCTAAAAAGTATTTTAAACATTCTTAATGGTTTGTTAAATAAGGTAGATCATAATGCAACTTAACAAACATATTCGTACCTGTAGGAAGCATGAGTGGACTCAAGACGCCGAGGGGGGGAGGTGTTGTAGAATGTATGCTTTGATGTGAGATGTTGTGATCGCTCGCCCTAACTTGGGGCACATTTTTAATGTTATGATTAACAAGTTACTTGTTTGTTATTATTAAAATCAAATGACGTATTTAGTTTAAATATCGTAATATTTTCACTAACAGTTCATGATGAATGTATGCGTTGATGAGTTTTGATCACGCCTAACTTGCACATTTTATGTTATGTATTACAAGTTACTTGTTTGTTATTATTAAAATCAAATGACGTATTTAGTCATCTACTACCAATCATGTCATATACAATTCTACGCATTGGTTTTCTATTCCTGTCGCTTGTGAATCTTAAGTTCAAGTCTAGGTGTTTAATTTACGCACATAAGTCACTAACGTTGACTCTGATACCAACTTGTCACACCTAAAAATACAAGCGCGTGACTAAAAGGAAAATTTCTTTATTGAACCAACGTCACTTAAACATTCGTCTCAACTAAACAGCGGAAGTCTTAAAACTTGAAACATAGTCTGACTAAAAGCAAATTTGTCTAATGCAACAAACATAACTAAATAAAGCTTACAAATGAAACTAAATGGCCAACATCTTCTAAGACTTATCTTTTCCTTTTGAGCTCGAAGCCTTATCTTTTCCTGAGATACATGCTAAAAGGTCAGCTACGTTGGTAAGTTCATGGTTTAACAATATATAAAATACTGCACTCAACAATAAAATCTTGCCATTTTGAAATACTAATAACAAGAAAATAATAACTTGCACATAACTGTTCGATGTCGACTTATCACATGACCTGTTGGTTTACTTTACAACCTTTCGAATTACTAAACAGACATATCATGATATAATCTACTATCTCGCTTCTCAGCAGTTCTAGCAGCAAATAAGTTCTAGCAGCAAATAAACGACTAAACTTTCAAAACATAAGGCATGAATGGCTATACATGTAAAACGCATTTTTACACAATACTATGCATGTATCCCAGTTAAGGAAAGAGTCTCATGAAACTCACCTGATAACCTTGGCAAGCTTTTACTTTTGTTGATCAAGGCCTGCTACAACAACGCACATACTAAGACTTCGTACAATATTGTTATCATAATTTCTACATAAAAGCTCTAGTTGATTGGTCGAGTCTTACTCCATGTTACACTTTTATGACCATTTATTATTATAATTATAAATGGAACTCTTTTACGTCAATTATAAAATCTCAGTGAATAAAAAACTGCATTAAAATTCAAATATCTTGCCAAAAGGTGTTTACTGAAGACATGACTCAAGGCATTTGATAATGGCAAACTCATTACCTCAGAAAAATGTATAATAGATAACCTTTTATATTAAAACATGCATATTTGAATCATGCATGTTTCTCAAACATGATAAGCCTCTTAATAATATTCTTGAAACCTTAAAAAATATTAGGGATTGAAGAGACCCGGACTTAATTGGATAATAACTCATAAATAAATGATTTTTAAACAATGAGCGTGTAAATATTTCAAAAAATGATTGTCTTCCTCCTAGTTACTACATATCACTAGCACCATTAAAACACCTTTAAAGCTTCACCATAATACACTTTAAAAGCTTCCATTTTTTTCTTTACATCATACGATTCCCATATATACACTCTACATCCATATTTATGACATTTCTATGGTGATTTGTATTAACGATGATTTCAGGAGAAATAACAACGTACATGTGGTATCTTTATTTATCATACATAAACTTGACCAATTAAACGTATCCTATGCTCGTATCATACTATCTCATTCGAACTACATAAAGGGATTAGGTGGGAGTGACAACAAAGCCTTTTCGAACTCACAAAACCAAACTCACAACAACTCTACCACCTCATTTTCTCCTTGTTGAACCGCTTTATGACCTACTTTTTCTTAAGGTGTAATACGTTCAACTTTGTGTTTAAGAGAATATGCAGTTTTGATATTTATCTAAGGAAGGGCAAAAAAATATGAGGATTACTATCATGTCTATCCCATACTTAGTCCATCTATTCCAAATTTTGAAACGTTATATACTTAACCTCCTTCTTAGTTCAAGTATAACCACTGATAGTTTATTACGTAACTAAATAAAAAGATAGTATTAAGGAAACTAATAAGAATACGGGTGTTACACTGTATGAAGTTGATTAATGCTTACAATTTTGAATTGTAAAGCTCCAGTAAGAAAGCACGTCTTGTAGCTGTGATAGTTGCGGTATGTAGAACCGTAGAGGGGGGTGAATACGGTTTTATTGACTTCTTTGAAGTTATAAAACTCTAAGTCTCAAAGAACCCGAATGGTGAACAATCCACTTAACAACACAACCAACTGGTTTGGGATGGGGGTTCATACCATCCGTACGTCTAGTTGAGAATCCACGACACCTATAGTATTACTCTAGTATAATCCTTATGGTGGACTACAAACCATATAAAACTTCACTCCGCCGATATGCACAAAGATCGGCGCTCACAAAGAAGAGTTAATCCCTACGGTATTTTGCCCTTGAAAACCACTGATGAGGTGTAATTTTATACACTTTTTCAGGGTTATTTAACCCCCGAATTGATACAAATATCCTCATTTATCATGCTTAATCGTTTCTTTTTGTGATTTTAGCATTTGGGAAGCACTTGGAGGAAATACATGCACTTTAGACTCAATTTAGGAAGAAACGGGACAAGATTGCAACTCTACTCGAAGTTACTCAAGGTTTTGGTTCCAGACCGTGAAGACAGCGTCAACATTCCTTGTGATGCCGTCAGAGCACTCAAAGGATGACATCCAGCTTCATTCCGAATACGTCAAACTAACCGACTCATAAGAAGCCCGAAGAAGATTCTCGGGCTGACGACGTCACAAATAACAAGTGATGACATCGTGATTCTTTTTCTATGTATAAAAACCCTAGTTTTTGTGTTTTAAGTGTGGAATACTTGGGAGCCGATTTTATACTTCATAGCAGACGATTTTAGGGTTTTTTTAACCCTATTGTATTCATCATTACTTCATGTTTTATTGAAGTGAAGTTTTTTTATCCCTTTAAGCTTTCAATATGTCTATGTATTGTTTGATTAGGTGTTCTTCACTTTCAATTAATATGTTAGGCTAAACTAACTAGTGTTTACTTATGATTGCATGAAACTTAGTTTGTAATTCCTTTTACTATTGCTTCTTGTAGTTTGTAATTCCTTTTACTATTGCTTCTTATTGATGGTGTGCACCTTAAGCTCTATAAAACTAGCTTTTATTGAACGCGAAGAAGTATAGGGAAACGCGATTGTGTAGAAAGGATACCTTTTGCAATAGTCTTGATACTACCTTGCTTTCATGGGGTTGATCACCTTTTAAGTAGATTTTATTGGGTGTGATATGCCCTTAGGATCCTTGTAATAGTATGCATACTACCTTACTTGTGTGTTGTCCTACCGGTTATTACATAGATAGTGGGTTCGTGTAATTCACTTATGAATTAGAAAGTACTTACACATTACATCGGAAGGGTGACGGGCAATAACATTAAGAAGGGCATCTAAGGAGTAGTGCTTGATTAAGTCAACACGTTTGTTTACTTATACGAGTTTTCACATAATTAGATTAGATTAGAAGTAGATTAGTAGTTTAATTAGTTAAAACAAACCTCCTTCAAAACCTAAGATTTTACTTGCTTTCTAAAAACATAAAAAAATTAGTCTTCCCTCAATCCTTAGACCTTGGTAACATTCGATTCGAACCTACCCAAACTATTCCTCTAGAGAACGATCAATCCCCCGTGTCTTGCCTATACTACACTACAAAATTTAGGTACACTACCAAGGGATAGTCTAGGTGTCGAATTATATCTAGCTTAGGTCTACTCACTAAATTCCTATCAAGTAAAATTTTTATTTTCTTTTAATTTAGCTTTCTTTTAGTCTATCTTCTATTTGTTTGTTTTTCTTGTAATTTCCATTTGACTATTCCATTCTTCGTTATGGAGAACGCGAATCCATTTATACCCGACCACCTAACGGGCTTCACGCTAAGATTAACCAAGAGCTCAATGAGCTCCTTGAAATCTCAGCCATGATTGATTCTCATCTTGAGAATATCGACTGTACACAAATAAAAATACCATCACCTGTCCCTATTGAGCAATTATTTGATAATTTTATGGACTCACCTGGCATGCTCGAAATGGATGACTTGGAATCTGATAATGAATCTATAAATACACCCCTTGTTTCTCTCTTTTTTGATTCGGATGATGAGTCGGATGATGGTGAAGTGCTTAATGAGTTAGATGAGTATGGGAATGCGGCAATTTTTTTTACCATAATAGGATAATTAATAACATTGGTGGACATGACTTAGCATTCCCATGTATGATTGGTTTTAGAAAGTTTTTTTATTATTTTGATCCCTTTTTGCCAATAAACATTATTACGCATAAAGCTTATAGCACTATAATGATAGAAGGTCTCGAAAGCATAGGAAGAAACTTGGTTGCTATTGTTAGGGATGTTTATGTGTTTATTGGAAGTTTTACCTATGTTACGGACTTCGTAGTATTAGAGGACATAGGAGAATTTATTGTTAGTGATATGTCGGAAGTTGGGATGGGAAGACCCTTTAGAGCTGTCACTCAATTAGAATATGATTGTGTCAAGGGGTTAATTTTATTCACTAGGATCTTTGATACTTACATCTTTCAGATTCCCACACGATACCTAGGCTTAAAAACTTTGAATGGAGTAAGGTCACACCTATATTGGTACTTAGCCAACGAGATTTAATGAGCAGACTTAAGTATTCCCATAAAAAGAATAAGTTGATGTACAAGAATTGCTTAAACATAGGTCCCGAATACCAAGTTGATGAGAAAAGGAAAGAATGGCTCACCCGTAGACATGTGAGCATTAAAGAAGGAGTCACGTAAGGCGTGTGACTTCGAGTCTAGCTAGAAGACTCGTTAAATAAACAAAAGCGCTTAGTGGGAGGTAACCTAATATTTTTCATTTCTTGCATCTTAGGAGTGTCATGTGTTTTTATTTCTTTATTATTTGTTTTTATATGTTTGATTGTTATGTGATCATGCTTTGTTTTATATTTAACTTCGTCTTAATTATAATCAAAGGTATTTTGCATAAATAAAGTGTAGGGGAGAAAATATCCGGTTTCTAAGAACCATTTTCAAACATATAAAATAAATAAATTTAGAATAATTCACATTTTATGTTTTGTTTGTTTGTTTTGAGTCATAAGTTTGCACTAATCAATTTTTAGTAAATAACTAATAGGATATTTGTGTAGAAATTTTTCAAAGAAAACGAAGCAATATTTTTTACAGACTGTGGAGACGATGTCAGGATTTTTTCTGACGGTTACGAAGTTTTTTTGTATTTTTCGAATCTTTGATTGTGACATTTCCAGAATTTCTAGTTTTTCTAACTCTTGCAGAAAGCCACGATTACATTAGTACATACATTCAATCTTTATTGCTTTCTTAGGATTTTAATTCACAATCAATAGTGTTGTATATCATTCACCCACGAATTTTACGCTTGGTATAGTTGCTTTTGTCTTTGATTTGCAAGTTATATTTGATAAGGAGAGCCCAAAATTTCTTAGTATTTTCGCATGGATGATTCTTAGATGACGATTTAGCCAGGATCATTATGTTTCTTCTCCATTATTGAGCAAAACCAGGGGAGTATTAGTTTCTCTCGCTTTTTTTATTTTCCCTTTATTCATTTTTTGGGTACTCATAAAACATTGGGACAATGTTCAAAATAAGTGTAAAGGGGAAATAAAAGCCTTAGAAACTATTTCTTCAATTGCATTTCCTTTGTTCTTAAAAAAAGAGTAATATACTTAAACGTAGCGTAAACGATAATTTTAACCAAAATTAAAAAAAATTATGGCATAAACCGATGAAAACTTCATATTAATAGCGTCTCATGGATATGAGTTATATGACTAACACAAAAACCCTACCACTCAAAAAAAATTCCACCCTAAAAATGTGAGGTTCGCCCCTAGATCTTTAAGAATCAAGGCATCCATCTTTGACGCTTTTAGATAATTTTAACCTTTAGCTTGCTCGAGTTAAGGAATGAGCAATCACATGTGTCTCGTTCATGGATTTAATCGAGCATGTGTGGTTTTGTCGCTTTCTCTGGAGCATTGGTATCGGTTAAGATTATGAGAGTGTACCGGTAGTATTATAAATTCTAGAAGTTGTTTTAGTGATTTATCACGGGCTGCTAGTGAGATTGCATTCGTGTGATTAGGATTTACTAAATGATAAAAGGCATTAGGATAAACCCTATGTTTTCAGCCTGTATTTGTTATAGTTATGATGGTCACCTCGATCATATAACTACCCCCACACCCTTGCTACACGCTCATTTTTAGTGTGAGATACCCCTAGTACACCCCTCTGAGCCTATCCTTTTTGCGGTTCTTGAAATTTTTTGGTAGATTCCGAATTATTAATGAAGAGCATTGTTTACACCCCACCAAAATGTTACACCCAAATCGCCTCAGCCTTCCTTGTATGTACTTATTTTTAGTACATTATTGTTATCACATTTGTTAAACCCCAGCTAATTATTTGCTTGAGCACATGGTTGCTAAGTCGAGTCATTATTAGTGTATACAGTTTTGAGATGATTGGGATTCATGATAGTTTTTATTATACGAAGAAATGGGGAAGAAAAGTTAAATAATTACCCTCGTGTTTGTCTAATATTCTCCATGTTATGTTGATCCTTCTCAATTCAGGTCATTAGTTAGTTTATGTTTTTGAGTAATAAAAAACTCAAGTGTAAGGGTGCAATTATAAACTCCAAGTCATGTATTACGAGGCCTGGCCACGCCCGTGCGTTGTACCGGGCTTAGTGTGTGGAAAAAAAGTTTATTTTTATTCTTATAGTTTCAAGTTCATATCAATTGTACTGAAGTTATGAAAGAGGGGTAAGTTACTTTTCTCATTTGAGCAGTGTATGAAACATGTAATGCACATGATTTATATAAAATGGTCTAGGTGTGAACAAACTCATTTTTTGAGCACATTATTACTTTTGGCTCTTTGAGCATCCGATCATAAAAATGGTTTGGCTATAATTTAACCTAAATGTTGCAACTGTGGCATGATGTATCCCGGTTTTCAACCATCTGTTTAGCCAAATCGATCTACTTTTGGTGAACTAAATTCAACAATATTCATCCATTAACATACCTTTGATACTGCAAGAATGAAATATATAGTTAAAAATATGGTAACATACAGCCTATAAAGAAGAATGCTTACATAGAGGAGATTATCAATATCCACACACACAAAATGAATCAAATTTCACACAAATTTAACACAAAACTATATAACTTTAAATTTTCATAAAATTAAGTCGTAGACTCCTAAAATGGTAAAGACAATAGGGTGTTGATGTATGTGATTCGATACGGCTGTTGTACTTCTTTCTGCTTCCATACTATCTGCATGCTCGTGGTAATTTTCTTTAATCAATTCACATCTGACAAATACATCAATAGACTTTTTCAAATTTGACTTTGGTCGAATCGGATAAAAGTGTTAATTAGTCGTCGGTTCAAAGTATTCTCATCAATTGTAATTCCAGGTCCAGCTCCGCTTGCAAACATCATAGATTAAGTGCACTTAAACCTGGAAAAATAGTTCAACAGTTCAATCTTATATTACAAATAGGCTATGGTATAATATAAAACATTACAATATCTATAAAAAACCAGATTTGTGACATATAGTATACTAAAAAAAATCAGCAAAAGCAAAGCAATGCCATTAGTGAGCAATAAAAGTATACTTCCCTTTATAGGTATTAAAGAATACATAAAAAACAGAAAACATGTTCACTATCATTTTTTTATAAGAAAACACCCATGATTAGGACAACCAATACCCAAGGCCACATGGTTAATCAATACATAAACAATAGCGTCATAACTTAACACTTCTTGGAACACTACATTACCTATCATGAAAAACTTCCAAACATTCAATTCAAAGAAGGGTGCATTCTAACAAATGTGACCTAAAAGAAAGATTGTCAACAACCTATACCAAATTGTCCCATCGGTCGAGCGCGACACTAAACGATATGCATTGGTTTCAATTTAACAGTTCACCCACAAACAGCAACCAACTTTTTAATGACCAAAATAAGATATATAAGTTGAAGGTGTTTACTATAGGGTGAGAAGGTAAACGGGATCTAGTGTTTGTACTTACCTCGCAGGAATTGACATTTTCGAGATGATTGGGAGTGAGCACCGATGGTGTGGTGTAGTAAAATTAATCTTGACACACTTCCTTCGGAGGGAATCGAGAGTGTGGAATGATTAAAATTCCTTTTGATTCCCTCATTTGTTCTTCTTTGCTTAGTCCATCTCCCGCCAACCATATCTTCACAAAATCAAGTAATCACCCAAAATAACATACAGAACATAAGTTTTCAGCAACAAACAGCCTGTGTGAATGATTGTTTTTTAATCATTGAATGGTTTATGCGGCTAATTACTTTTCTGTTTAATGATAAAACGATATTTTACCTTTTGAGAGTAAGCCCGTGAAAGGACGAACCTATCATGGTCATCCGTTGACTGAAGCTTGGATTTCAACTTCTGGTAATCATTATCTTTAGATATGGCAACCTGCACAAAATCGAGCAAGCACACGAAAATCAATTTAATTTTGTGAGTTCAATCCCCCAAGATGTTTAAGTATTTATAGCTTTCAGTCATTATTACATTCATTTATCAAAGTAGATTTAGGAATGTTATGTGTTACCAAACACAAACGCAACCAAAAGCAGTATGAGCTTAGGAGTACGAAGAAACTTGTAGAGGCAACTTTGAGTATAAGAAGCCAAATCAAGATTATTATGAATACCCTACAGCAACGTTTCAACATCTAATTAAAGAATTTCTTACAGCTGTCTTAGTGTCATCAAGAGATAATGCTAGAGCTTTCCGTTCTCGAAACACATTAACCTGGAAAAAAAACACATTTTTCAGAATTCCTGTAAAGCGAATCATTCTTACAAAATAAAGGTAGCAATTTCAACCCATTTATACTTATGCATGAATAGATTCAAGCTATGTTATATCTCTAAAAGGTTAAAGAGGTCAAAAATGTATGTATAAGAAAACACAATACGGGGTATTATTGAAATAACATAACTCAAGCTTTAATAGTAACATTTGACACACCAAATAACTTTAATCGCTTATCACGACTATTTCACTTTGTACAAAACTCATTCCTTATCCAACCTGACCCTCTCATTTTGTCAACTATATGATTAACAGAAACATTTTTACCACCCAAAATTTGAGAGCTCGCTTGCTGATGCCTTGGGTTTCACTTTCTCCATGAAAGAGTCGTATAGCCTTCAAAGCTTCATCCTCTATCAGAAAATGCATCAAGTCCAAATATATGCACCTGTCCACGCAACAAAAAAACTTGATAAAAAATATACAACGTAGAACTTTCCCACCCAGAAACTTAAGCTACAGTCTATTTTTTTATATTTCACCCACCCTAATTGATTTCCTGGCTCGACGGCATTTTAATACCTAAGGGTTGACCAAGACCTTATTTATGTTTATGTTTATGTTTACAGATCCAGGAGACCCTGCCAATTTCCATGTGTTCAGAACTTAAATACAAACACAAACAACCTGTCCCGCTATTGAATATAACAACATTAAATTAAGATTAATGACTTACTTAGAGCCTTGTTTTGCAACATTAATAAAAATCTTCGTGGCTGCTATCTTAGCTTGCATTTCGTCTGTGATATGTACTGCAGACTCATCCTCCTCATATACTCTTGAACCCTCCAATTGCTCATCTAAAGTAGACAATGTCCCCTTCTGAACAATATGCATCAACCTTTTCATATTCCATGTCAATATATTCTTTTGATTTAGTCTATGCAAGTAATCAATAGTAATTACCTCATCCACCTTTAGGTGTAGTAGTTACCCAAAAGTTACCACTTTTACCATTACCAGCCATGGGAGTATTGGCTCTTAGAGTCTTAATTATCTACCATTTTTCTTAAATAAATTCTCCTTGAGATCCATTGGTAAAGTGGCCGCCGCGCTCTGAAACCTTTGAACTTTTTCTATCACTCTATCTTCCTCTTCTTGTTCTTGTTGGATCTCAATCAACGGTGGACCAGAAAGTGTCTCGATTACATACTGATTAAATAAAGACTCTTAAATTCGTCAAAAACGTGGCTCAGCATGGGAAAGAAAATGCTAGTGGAATAGACAATGAAACTTGAAATATAGGGTTTGGATTGCAAATTAAAAGGCAATAAATCATAAGATAAAAAAATGAATGTAATGGGTTTTTCCAAATCTTAATAAACTAAAAAGCTCCTAAAATAAGCTAATCTAAACACCCGATTATTTGTTACATAAACTGAAAAGCTCCTAAAATAAGCTAATCTAAACACCCGATTATCTGTTACATAAATCAATCACCTACTTTTTGAAGCACAATGCAAGAGTCAGTTTGGCATTCTAACAAACATGTTGGGGGCATATCACTAATAATCTTCAAGGACCATAAAACTATGAATATGAAACTATACCTCTGCTTTATACAATGATCCAACACATTGTATGTTAATCCACCCGAACCTCTAACAAAACCCACATAAAAAAATAAATCAATTATAAATATGTATGCATGTTTAACCTTCTAATCAACAATGGAAACCGTAAATCAATAAACTCAAAATCTAAAAGTAGAATTTAAATCAGTTATATTAAATTAAATTTGGGAAAACATACTAACCTCCTTGTGATGCAAATTCAAGATCATTTCCGATTTGCAAATTAAAAACAAATACAACAAGAGTTAAGATAACGTGACATAATCCACAATCTAGTTAAAAATTAACAACAAAAGCTAGATAAACGTACCAGGATCAACAAATCTGACCAATAAAACTGAAAGTTATTATTAAGGCCTCATTCTTTATTGTTGTCACTTGTCAGAGTTATTGGTGGCGGTTCTTATGGTAACTCTATAAACTTTTCATGTTCACTTGGATGGTTATTTGAGTGGCTGAAACCCTTGATATGCAGTAACTACAGACCCTTCGTATGCAGGATTGTGGAGTTTAGTTGTCATTTTGTAACTGACCAAAGCCTTTATGGCGTGTCTTCATAACACTCATCAATAGGGATGATCAATAGGGATGATTTAACCGTCCTTAGCCTTTAACTTGGTGCACTGAGCAGGCAACGAAATTGATTTCTAAGTATCATAACTACTTACCATTTAATGAACAAACTCAAGTTTATAATATAATATATTTATGTTTCAAGCAAATGGCAAGGAAAAAGTGTACGAAAAAAAGTGAAAAGAAAAAAAAGAGAAAAAGAAAAAAGAAAATTGAAAAAAATAGAAAAAAAATAAAAAAATATGTACGGGCTGCCATTTTGCATATGTGTATGTTCATGTTGAAGAAAGAGTCGAGAAAAGAAAAGAAAAAGTTTGATGTAGAGTTTGTATATTATTGTCCTAGTTTTGTCGAGTCTTGGCTTAACAACACCTTTTACATGTATTCTTGTGAATGATTAACTTGCCAACACTCAAAAATTTCCCAAATATCCCCAATTGTGTTTCCTTTACCCTACACCTATACATCACAACCCTTTAAAGACCTCTTTGATAGTAATTCCTAAATGCTTACGCCAAAGCGGTGGAGGTTTTTGATCCTTTATCAAGCTTATGGTAATTTATATACTATGACAGGTAATGAGTGTTATTTTCCCGTTTCCTATTATGTTATAATTCATTATTACACCCGAGAGAAAGAGAGAATCCAAACACTTATGTGAGGTGCTTGTATATTATTTTTGTGCTTTTAATTATGAGGTCTAATCGGTTGTGCCATGAATCATATTTATTGAGTAGGTTAAATGCGCCTGATATTGCTATTTATTAAGTAGAAAAGCCTATTTTCTTGAGGATAAGCAAATCCCAAGTGTAGGGGTATTTAATGAGTGTAATTTTATACACTTTTTCGGGGTCATTTAACTCCTGAATTGATACAAATATCCCCATTTATCGTGTTTAATCATTTCTTTTTGTGATTTTAGCATTTGGGAAGCACTTAGAGGAAATACATGCACTTTAGACTCAATTTGGGAAGAAACAGGACCAGATTGCAACTCTACTCGAAGTCACTCAAGGTTTTGTTTCCAGACCATGGAGATGGCGTCAAAATTCCTTGTAACGCCATCAAAGCACTCAAAGGACAATGTCAAGACTCATTCTGATGACGTCAAACTAACCGACTTAGAAGAAGCCTAAAGAAGATTCGTGGGCTGATGACGTCACAAATAACAAGTGACGACGTTGCGATTCTTTTCCTATATATACAAAGCTTAGCTTTTGTGTTTTAAAGCGGGCTGACGACGTCACAAATAACAAGTGATGACAACGTGATTCTTTTCCTATATATACAAACCCTAGTTTTTGTGTTTTAAGTGTGGAATACTTGGGAGCCGATTTTATACTTCATAGCAGACGATTTTAGGATTTTTTTAACCCTATTGAATTCATCATTACTCTGTTTTATTGAAGTGAAGTTCTTTTATCCCTTTAATCCTTCAATATTTCTATGTATAGTTTGATTAGGTTTTTTTGCTTTCAATTAACATGTTAGGCGAAATTAACTAGTGTTTACTTATAATTGCTTGAAACTTGGTTTATAATTCCTTTTACTATTGCTTCTTGTTGATAGTGTGCACGTTAGGCTCTAGAAAACTAGCTTCTATTAAATGCGAAGACATCTAGGGAAATGTGATTGTGTAGAAAGGATACCTTTGCAACAGTCTTCATACTACCTTGCTTTTACGGGGTTGATCACCTTTTAAGTAGATTTTATTGTCTGTAATATGCCCTTATGAGCCTTGTAATAGTCTTCATACTACCATACTTGTGTGTTGTCCTATCGGTTATTACATAGATAGTGAGTTTGTGTAATTCGCTTATGAATTAGAAAATACTTACACATTACATCGCAAGGGTGACGGGCAATAACATTAGGAAGAGCATCTGAGGAGTAGTGCATGATTAAGTGAACACGTTTGTTTACCTATACGAGTTTCCACATAATTAGATTAGATTAGTAGTTTAACTATTTAAAACAAACTATAACACCCCCATTTTTAACATATAGCAGCGGAAGCTAATCTGGGGTATTATTTCATAATACAACAGTCATAATCATAGAAAACGACTCAAAAGAGATGTTTTTAATAGATAAGTTATCATTCCTTATTTCATAAGAGTTTTTACAAATAGAGGTCCCAAAATCTATATGAAAACATAAAGTTTGAATGATAACAGTTTAGCCATCTTCAAGTCCGTGCCACTTCGTGCCATAAGTTACTCAATTACTTGAGATAAACATGCTAAAAAGGTCAACACAATGGTTGAGTGA
>BQNB010046247.1:0-43820 GCA_026074375.1 Tanacetum coccineum | reverse complement strand
TTGTGTAAACATTATTAGGCTCATATTGACAAAAAAAATTAAAAAAAATAACCAATTTTCTACGTAAAACAAGTTTATTAATATAAATTAGCAAAAACCAAATTTAAACGGTTTAAAAACGAAAAAACTGAACCGCAAAAACCGAGAAACCGAAAAAACCGAATCGCCAAAAATTGAGCGGTTTTGGTTTTTGGTTTTATAAAAACCGAATATTTCGGTTCGATTTTGGTTTTAGCCAAAAACCGACCCAAACCGAACCGTGCACACCCCTACTTTCTACTGCAGGAGAAGTTGCATTATATCGTAGTCATGTTTTAAACTTGTCACATACTTGACTTTCCAGCAAATTGTTCAAAGATTTAGATGAATTTTGAAACTTCTCTAATATTAGTTTTAACTAGGGGTGTGCACGGTTCGGTTTGGGTCGGTTTTTGGCTAAAACCGAAACCGAACCGAAATATTCGGTTTTTATAAAACCAAAAACCGAAACCGCTCGGTTTTTGGCGATTCGGTTTTTTCGGTTTCTTGGTTTTTGCGGTTCGGTTTTTTCGGTTTTAAACCGTTTAAATTTGGTTTTTGCTAATTTATATTAATAAACTTGTTTTACGTAGAAAATTGGTTATTTTTTTAATTTTTTTTGTCAATATGAGCCTAATAATGTTTACACACAATTTTTACAATTATTATACATATAAATGAGAGACACACACAGATGCATGTGAAAATAACATAGTTTTAGGTTCTACTGCATCACCATTACTTTTTACATCAGTAAACTCATGATTTGACTCAACTGTCTTAACATTACTAGGTGTAACATCTATATTCTCACTTTCAACTATTTCATCCATAAACGTTAGATCATGTTTGAAGGGAATGAAGTTCCCTGTATAAGGTGGGGGAACTGCATGATATCCCTTATCATATTTGGACTTATTATACTCCTTATTTTCTAACATCTCAGATGAATTCACAAAGCTTTCTACTGTAGGAGAAGTTGCGGTAGAAGAAGCTGCATTCTATCCTAGTCCAGTTTTAAACTTGACACTAACTTAACTTTCCAGCAAATTGTTCAAAGATTTAGATGAATCTTGAAACTTCTCTAATGTTAGTTTTAACTCATCTCTCTCTTTTTCTGCTTTTTCTAATTTCTTTTTGTTTTCAACTAAAGCATTATCTCTTAGTTTAACTTCAAGATTTAAAACATTAATGCTTTCTTCATACACAGCCTCATTTTTCTTATAGTGAGCTAGTCTAGCTTCTACTGATTCCAAACCTGCTTTATAAGATACTAAATAATTGAGGACTTTTTGTATATGAAGACAAACTATCATATTGTTCTTTCGAGGAGTACATAAGCTTTATAAACATGATTTAGACAAGTATCTACCTCAGAATCTGAACTGGAAGAACTTTCTGAAGATGTATATGCCATTAATGCATAGTTTGTAGGATGCTCTTCTTCAGCTTTGTAGCTCCAATCATACCCTCCAATTCCATCTTGAGCAAAAAAGGCATTTTCAGTAGGAGTTTCCACTGTCATAGTTCTTCTACTATTCTCTCTTCCTCTGTTTTCCTGATTTCTAGGAGCTCTACATTCTCTTGCAAAGTGACTATTTTTATGACAATTATATCACTTCACTTTATGCCTGTCAAATCCAACTCTTTGACCATTTACATCCAACTTCATGTCTGCCCTCTTGATGATTCTCCTAGCTCTAATTGTTAGCATGGTAATTTCCTGTTGTAAATCCATTTCTTCTAAGTCATCAGGATCAATTTGTTCTAGATCTTCTCATGCAAGTTGAGGAGAATTGGGCTGACTAGCTAGGAAAGCACAAATTACAGCATCACTAAGGTTATCTCCAGATGTAGGATTACTTTGAGTATGAGTAGCACTAACTCCATAAGTAGTCTTATCTGCTTCATTTGTGCTGTTGTTGCTGTTGCTGTTAGTGCTGTTGGAGGACACAAAAACCACATTTTGAGAATTTTGGCTTGTGTTTGTTGATCATGTAATTTCATGTTTATATATCTTTAATTTGTTGTACAAGTCATCCAAACTGATGGTTTCAGTTTCCACTTTGTTCCTCCAGATCAAAGCATGAGTCTTCCATTCAGATGAAAGACTTCTCAACATTTTTAAGTTCATGTCCTCTTGTGAAATAACTTTACCTTGAATCTCCAACTGACTAATAAGTTTTTGCAATATCAATAGTTTGATCCATTGTTTATCAACTTAGTCTTGCAAATTTCTCATATTGTTGCTTGAGTAGAGTTCTCTGAACTTTCTTGGATTCCTTGTTTCCTCCATACCTCTTCTCAATGGCTTCCATGAGTAGTTTTGCATCTTTATATGAATGGAACTTTAGTTGATCCTTATTTGGGAGTGCCATCAACAGAGTTCCTCTAGCTTTCATCTCATTTCTCCTGTCATGCTTTTCTTCTGCAATAGTATGTTTATATTCCTGCTCAGTTTCTCTAACGGTTCTCTTTAGCACTTTGTTACCATTCAGAAATTATTCCCAAAGGGAGTTATCAGGTCATGAGAAGGTATTGATTCTATCATCTTTAACCAGAGATATATTCCTGGGTTGGGATAGGAAGTCTTTGCATGTCAGAGTTGTAGAAGTAGTTTTCCCCCTTTTTTCCCCCCCATATCTCCTATCTTATTACTGAGAAATAGATCTAGTATATATTTTAGTTTCTTTTATTTAAAGTTAAAACTAAGCTCTGATTACAACTTGTTGGATCCAGGGAACAGATCTTAAACCCCTTAGCTTAATGTAAGGTTTAGTATCCTTGGATAAATCCAAAGGTACTAAGACTGAAACTTTGAGTGTATGATATAAACTATGCGGAATCTAGTTTATACCACTAAGAAGAATAATGAAAAAGTATGTTTGAGAAACAAAAATACAATCAAAATAATAAGCTTCAATATATGAATACGAACACTCTTTGACAGTGTTAGGGTTTACAGCCTTGAAGCTATGATAATGACTCGTTTTGGTACATTCAGTTCTATACCCTAGGACCTCCTTTTATACACCAAGGAGTCCTACAAGGCTTACAATACTTTCCTAAGTTATCATGATCTTTTAAACAAATAACTTATACATATCTTTTACAAAAATAACTCAATACTTATCTTTGAAGTATTCTGTTTCTCTATCCTTTTCTCTTCTCTTTATCCTTCTGACAGTATTACTTTTCCAAGCAGTTGTAATCTTTCAGCAGTTTAAACTAGCAGCATTAACTTTTGAACTAGCAGCACTAACTGAGCACAAGAAGTAGTAAGTACTTAGAATATTTTCTTCATTCTTCATCAGCAGTACTAAGTTACACTAGCAGTACTAACTTTATGCTAGCAGTTGTAACTTTACTCTAGCAGTACTGACATATACTAGCAGTACTAACTTTTGTACTAACAGTACTAATATATACTAATGGTAGTAACTCGCGGTAGTAACTTTATACTACCATTAATAACTACATTAGCCATAATTTTCAATAGTATCACCCAACAGTACAATAGTTATACTCTGAGCAGTATTATCTAAGAATCATCTTGAAGTCTTTAAATCCTAATAGTTTACCTTGGTTAAAACAATTACTCTTGTATTAATTATGATGTTTGAAGGCTAATACCCTTTGGGTATTAGCCATTATTATGAAGATCTAAATGTTTGGTTTGGTTTATATATCGATTGCTTAATTTATCGTTGTATGCTTGTTTTAGTTTATCAATTCATACTTGTCTTACGTTACTTTTGTAGGCACCTATCATTCAACTAGATTGTGATATTGGACCAAGTAATCTAAATGCCAAGATAGCTCTCCATATAGTGATTTATACATCTAGAATCATAGGATCACAAATATTGTCCTTCTAAAATCGTGCTAAGGATACACTTTTGGCTTAACTAGTTAACGGAAATTGCCTTTGGTTTATTGAACATGTTGTTAGTAGATGAATCTAGATATTCAACAAAATAATGTTTGTTTCTATTAGATAGCTGGCAAGTGGACTATAGAGTATAAATTCCATTAAGTAGTATGTGGGTACAAGTCTCTTTGAGATTGGGTTTAACAAGATCACCATTACTTTAATCCTAGATAGATTATAATCAGGTAATAAGGATGCTTTATGCGGATGCTTTAATTATGACAAAATTAATGTGTCTAGGTCTTAGGATGAAGTCCCGCCTAAGTCTAAGAATGATATGCCTCTTCGAGATAAGTAATCATTGCACTGAATAAACAAACCAACTTCTAATCGGATTAATGATGGCTAATACAGTTTTCTATCATAAGGCTCGACCGCTCTTTTATCTTCTATTAATTTTCTTGTGTGGGTTAAAGTGTCTTGAATTGATTGTAGTCCAATTATCCGTGCCAGGCACTATAGGCTGAAATAACCCCTTTTACCTGTTAGAATTAGGATTAGAACTAACATAGGATTAGCATAGGTTTGACTTAGATTAGAATTAACTTAGATTAGATAAACCAAAATATAAATAAATTGAGAGATTTAACCTCGCTTCAAGTGTTTGACACCCTACTTACCACGAATCTACCACCGACCGGGTACACTGCCCGTTAAAGTGTTGTTTTTGGTTAAGTCGACAAAATATAAATTTAAAACTTGAACTATCATAAATAAACACCACACAACGACACATCAAGTTTTTGGCGCCGTTGCCGGGGAGTGAAAATTAATCTTGATTTTTATTTTATGTTTTGGTTTTTAACATTAGATTAGATCTAACCCTTAGGAGTAGTGTTAATTAGATTAGTGTAATTTAGAGTAGTTTATATTCCTGCTTGTTTGCTTATTCTGTTGGTGTTATAAGGCGTATTCAGTTCACTGAATACGACGTATTGGTTATTTAACAAAGTTTTTCTAGTAAAATTGTTTCAGGATGGACGATCCGAACATTACTATGGAAGAATACATCAGGCTCGAGGAAAAAAAAGCTCAAAAACGTAAGAAAGTGTTTAACTGGGAAATTGGTAAGTATGGTAAGATCTGGTATGATGAAGACATTCACGACCTCAGATCCGTTGAAACCGAATTCCCAGCTATAGCCTTTAATGACGAGGTATCATCTGAAAAAACACTTTCTTGTGAACCCACGGTAAGTTCTCTTAATGATGAAAATGACTTTAGACTTTCGTTTGACGATTCCGACGATGAAGATTACACGGTAATTTTTGACAAAAACTCGTTTTCTTATAAAAAAATTTCTTCCAATGATTTGAAAACGGATTCAAAAAATGATAATGAAAAAGTCATGCCTTCACTTCCATCACTTGAGCCTACAGTCAGTTGTTTTGATGATTTAGACTTCTTTATTGATTTTGAGAACGAATTTCCAGCCATTATTTACAATAATGCTCAAATGTCTAAATCAGACTTATTAACTGAATCGATTTTAAGCCCTTGACATATCGATAAATTTGATTTAAATGATGAAACATCATTGTCTGAATATGATGAAGAGGAACAAAATGTTTTGTATTTTAATGATCTATTCCCCTTCAACATTATTCATCCCGATGATTTAAAGTCGGAAAAAGACAATGATGACAATAAGATCAATATAATACAGTCTTTGGGGGGTAATGAAATTACACAAGGGTCAAATTTACTTTCTAAATCAAGTCATGATAAAATCACTAAAACTTTTAGAACAGGAAGTTTTGTCATGAACTTAAATATAAAAATCGTGATTTGGAATTATTACGAAATGCTATTCTGTCTCATTATGAATGTATGTGCAGTTTGGCATTCCGTTCGACCCTAAGCGGTATTATAAGGATGACGTCTATACAAGAATGTTGTGGAGGCCAAGGTACGTTTTCTTTCAAATTAGGAAAATTGGTCTCAGAGGGTGGATACGGCGTATTAGGTTAAAACCTATACGGCGTATCCACTACATTAAACTAAAGTTCACTAAGTCAATGATACTCGCCAATATGGCGTATTAATCAGATACCAATACGGCGTATCGAGTCTGGGTATCAAAACCCAACTGATACGTCGGATTAAGTTTTATCACAAATTTGCACTCCACACACACAAATGATTTTACCACTTAAGATTCCTGGAGATCATTCTAGTTTAAGATTCGTAATCACTCTCTTGTTTATCTTAATCATACAGTAATCCTGTTACCTTTTTTTAATCTTTGATTTGCGATTTTGAATTAGGATTAGGGTTTGGATAGGATTTGGTTTTGATGTTTATGCAATAGGATTTAGGCACCTTTACCCCCCCCCCCCCCTGAACGAGAATAAGCTGTTTGGTAGAATTGTTAAATGGGTCAAAATGGGTAAAAAGGGAAACCCCATTTTTGTTTTTATATTGCAGAGCAATAAGGCATATCCACTCACATGGATATGGCGAATTGGCCAAATTTTACCCAAATTTAAAACCCCAATACGACGTATTCAGTAAAATGAATATGATGTATTGACTTAAATAGGAACCTGAGTTTTCAAACCCATACGCTGTATTGACTAACATCTATATGGCGTATTGACCATATTGATCCTTATACGGTGTATCCATTTATGAATATGCCGTATCCACCCTCAGAACAGAATGTTTAAAATTCTATAACTTTTGTGTTGTTCTTGATTTTGCAAATATGGCTCTTCCACCACATAATCTGAGGAACCAGTACCTTAGGTACGAGGAACTATAGTACAAAGAAGCTAATATTTTAGATTTTGAGTCAAGATTAAAAAGGATATACAGGAGGGAGGTGCACAGGGTGTAGGTATTTGATTTTGGGGGATTGCCAGACTTAATGGCTGAGGGATTGAGTGCTAGGATGCTTATGGAGCATATGGATGCTCAAGGAGTAAGTTTATTTACTAGCCGGGCCTGGAGACGGCTATTTGTTTACAGATCTGTATAGAGATTGATGATACATAGGCTTGGGTAGCCATGGGACCAGAGAGGCAGCCTGATGTTGCGGCTGGTGCCCCTGGAGTGGCTCAGGATGCTCCTGCTGTTGATGAGGGTGTCCAGGCTGTTCTGGTACCCGTGCAGGCACCTCAGCAGCCACCACCACCACCACCACCCCAACTGTTGCCAGGACTATGCCACATACAATGGACAGATTAGAGGAGGACGTACATGAGATTTATAGGGCATTAGCTGAGTAACGTGAGGTGATTGGTGCTATGGCTAAGGATTTCTCAAGATTTACCATATGGGCCGCCAGTGGGATTTCACAGCTATTAGATTCTGCCCGAGTTACCTATACTCCGTACTCTGAGACCCGCATACCATACCAGAGGTGCGTCAGAAGCAGGACTAGCGAGGCCAGCACCTCCACAGCCCAACAAGACCCACAACAGCCAGAGTAACCTATCCGTTTCCAAATGTTTACCTAAATTCTGCAAAAATATGAGTGTGTCGGTGATGTCATAGACTTTAGAACTTGGCTTGGTATATCTACTCGAGACCGCAGTGATAAGTACTATGGATTTAGATAGAGTAATTTCTTTAAATTGGTAAATTTTAGGATTACACCCAAATCACCTTTACATGTTGCTTATTAACTAACTACATCGGTTTGTTAACCCCCATATAAACCTTTTGCTTTCTCTCACTTTAAGAGTAAGATACCCCGTAGAAACAACACGTAGAGGGCACATCTTTTGGAAATTAACCTATTATTTGTTTCGTTACACCTTTTACACCTTTAGCTACCATGTTACGATTATGTTTATTTTATATTTGCTAGTCTGCTATAGGTAAAGTTTATATTTCCTAAGTCTTGTGTCTATTTTGGTACGGTTGGAAGAAATTTGCACATTGCAATTGGGAATGTATATTATAGTCAAAACTCATGTATTTTTACTACCATTGCAATTAATGGTACGTCCGAAGAATGAAGAATTATCAAAGGATTTATCAGAATTATTTAATGATCGTGAAGATGGTGTTGAATCAAATTACGTCACTATATTATATCATTTTATATATATTCTTGACCACTTTTTATATAATTATTGCATTATTTGGTACTTAATTGCTTTAAAGTTAATAAATGCAGTAATTCAGGAGTGTTTTGTGAAGATAAGCTAAAAGGCTCATAATTTGGAGCTAAAAAGATGACATTTGAAGATTGTTGAACTTTCACCAATACGCCGTATCCAACTAAAGAGATACGGCGTATCAGCGCTAAGACTTCACAAGAAAACGTGTTTGACCAATTCCCAATACGGCGTATTCACTCTGTCTACATACGCCGTATCCATGAAGATAACTATTCGAAGATACAGTAAATCAAGTAAATTGGGAATGATATCATTGATTTATTACAAACGTAGCGCGCACTCCAAGGAATCCAGCCGAATACGCCGTATCGACATTGCTGGATACGGCGTATCGAGTCTTTTCAGACACAATAAATAGAAGACTAAAAAACGAGTTTTCAGTGTGCAATATCATATTCTTTATACCATACTCATTAAAGACGAATTTTAGAAGAGAAGATCAGCCACCAAGGTCAAGCATTAATCACGAATCCATAGAAGACATCATGTAATTTTTACTCTCTTAATCGTTCGAGTTTAATTGTTTGATTATGCTTGTATAATTACAATGGTTGTGGGCTTAATCCCTCAGGTATAGCCATCTTAATGAAAGTTCAATGTTTGGTTTGTTTTAAAATTGATTTCTTAATTTATCGTTGATTGTTTAATTATGTTCTATCCCCTTTCATATTGTTTATGTGTTTGATATGCGACCTTATCATTCACCAAACAACTGGATCTAGTGATACGGACCAAGTAATCTAGATACCGGGATAGCTCTCCATATCGTGTTTCATATTACTGGACCAATAGGATCACAAATAACGTTTTGTCTTTGTCTTTGAATTATGAGCTTAGTTGGACCGGTAGGTGACCCGTTTATGTTTCAGCAATCATGCTCTTAATTTACTGATAAAGATTGGAATAGTGGACTACCAGTATATAAAACACCGTCAAACAATAAGTGGGTAAAGTCCCGTTAGGCTAGGGTTTTAACAGGATCACCACTGCTTTAATTCTCTAAGATAGATTATAATTAAACTAAAGGATGCTTTATGTGGATGCGTTAATTATGACAGGATTAATCGTGTCTAGGTCTTAGGATGATGTCCCGCCTAAGTCTTAAGAATGATATGCCGCTTCGAGATAAGTAAATCATTGCACTAAAACAAACAAACCAGCATTGAACCGGATTTAATATGGCTAATATAGTTTTCTATCATTTGGCTTGTACCGCTTTTCTATCTTCTAATTTCTCCTTTTATTTTTATTGTCTATTGAATTGGTATTTGTTTCCACCAAACGTGTGCCAGTCTCTCAGGCTGAAAACCCTCATATCATTAGACAACGTACATAGCATAGGTTTAACCAGTAAATAGACTAATTAAAATATTGATAGAATATAGGATTAATGTTCTACTCTTAGTGTTCGACACCCTACTTACCGCAAACTCCATCTTGACTGGGTACACTGCTCGTTAAAGTGTTGTTTTAGGTTTGTTGGCTAAATATAAATTTATAACTTGATAATCAAATAATTGACCCTACACGACAGCACATGAGAATACTCGAATCTATAAGGAAAGAACTAAGAAATGGCACGACTCTAGGCTCCGTGGAGATAAGGATTTTAAGAATGGAGAAAAAGTCTTGTTGTTTAACTCGCGTTTAAAGTTACACCCAGGAAAACTCAAATCGAAATGGACCGGTCCTTTCATAGTAAAAACCATGTAACCTTATGGAGCAGTCGAAATCACCGACAATGATGGTTCAAGCTTTAAGGTCAACGAACATAGGTTAAAAAAAATACCATGATAGAAATTTCAACAGGTTGATAAGAATCATAGAGCTCGACCGTAAGAGGAGTGTTGAATAGAAAAAGGTTGAACTTATATGACCAGCTAAAACAAAATGTGCTTCTCGAGAGACAACCCGGTCATTTTAATTGTTTTTAGCATTTTAATTATTTGTTGCACAAGTCTGTCTTCCCAGACACTCTATACAACGTATCAAACCCCTCTAGATACGGCGTATAGAGATGTCTGGACGTTATTAGTTTTTAAAACTTAATATTTAATTCCAGTAATTTAATTATTTCTACAAGAACAATATGGGTTCATAGGTTTGGGATAGAGTATTGATCCCTTTACAGTTGTGTGTTTAATTGTTTTCTTGTACCATTATAGCGAGATAGAATTTACACCTGTCTTCTAATCTTTTATACAGGACCTTGCTGAAACTATGATATGGTATATGCTGAAAAAGACATGTGTTGAACTTATCCGGGCATGCTGAAGCCCTAGTCAACACACTTTTTGCTCAAGGACTCATCTTGGAGAATTATCACGAGCAAAACATCAGGGAGTTTTCTGTTCTAATTCTATTTTCCCTTATTATTTAATTGTTTTATCTATACAACGAGGATGTTGTATAATTTAAGTGGGGGGGATGGAGAATTAGAACGTACTTGTCTTCTTTTTTACAAAATAACCAAAATTTAAAATTTTTTCAGCATGACTTTTGTAAAAATCACTAGTTACATTACCTAGCACACTATAACCCTTGATACATATTGTGAGAATTAAGCCTATTCCGTTTCCAACTGTCTACTAAAATTCTACAAAATTATGAGTGTGCCGGTGATGTAGTGGACTTTAGAACTTGGCCTGGTATATCACTCGAGACCGCCATGATTAGTACTATGGATTTAGATGGAAGAACATGTTCAACTGATAAATTTCTAGGATTAAACCAAATAGCCTACATGTCGTAAAACTAACTACCCTAGTTAGTTAAATCCTGTGTAACCCTTGATTACTCTCATTTTTAGAGTAAAATCCTCTAGAACAACCTGTTGAGCCATTCTTTTCTTTTTCTACACCATATTATATGTTTCGTTACACCTTTGCACCTTAGCCTACCGTGTAGATTAAGCCTATTTTTCTATGTTGCTAGTTGCTTTCGTGTAAAGTTTTGTATTTCCTGTGTCAAAGTGAAATTTTTCTATCTCTGTAATGGTCGGGAAATTGCACAATGCAATGGGAAAAATATGTAGCTCGTAAGTTTTGCATTTACGATTATGAATCATGTCCGAAAAAGAAGTACTACAAAGAAAAGATTATCCGGATGAATTATGGAAGTGAAGATGGTGAAATTAAACTGAGATTTATGATGTAAAAAAAGAGAAGGAAGAAAAATAGTCGTTTCAAAAAGAAGTTTATACCGAAGGAATCACTTAGAAGGATCGATTATTCGTTGATACGTTACAAAAATCAACGATGTTAAGTTTTGTAAAAAGTGGCCGATATCACCACTTGTGTAAAAGTATGTAAAGAGCGGGATGTAAGGGAAGTTGACCGTTATGGGAACGTCAACTTTGGTTGTCTTTGTCATTTCTGTGATCGAGGCGTCTGTCTATATATTCGAGTCTTTGTCATGGAACGGTCGGGGGAAAGTTACTAGCAACCGCACCTTATTTGTTGGCTTAATCTATTTGTTTTGTGAATTTTATTTAACAACCATTTTACTTCCCTTTCCTAGCAACTAACCTTAGTGTCTACTCGAACGAGGACTTGTTCGAGCATGCATGTCTATTCCGTCGTTACGGCCATGTATGCATGTCTCAGCTGCCTTGTTGGATGACGACTTTTGGTGAAAGTTAGAAGGTCCCTACCCTATATCATTCTTCATCCTAACCGCTGGTTAAACACGAACAGGGATGTGTTCGGATTGTATATGTCTATTCCGTCGTTACGGCCGTGTATATACGATACAGCTGCCTTGTTGGTGTGGTACTTATGGTGAAAGACTGTTGAATGATCAACCGTAAGCCTTCTTAACCTAATTTAGCTTTTGACTTGTTCTTCCTTAGCTTTAGCGGTGGAGATGTGTATCCTTGCCAAGCTTATGATACGAAACTAATCACGACCGAGCAATTGAGCGTACTACTTAAATGTTGCACCCTAGATTAGTTGAGTGATCTGAGTGTTTTCATTTCCATATTTCGTGAGGAGCTTGGTTATGTACAGGTGATTAGGACAAAACGATGCTTAAACGGAAAATCCTTAACTTCGGTTCGGGACACATTTTCATAAACTAAACTTTTTTCTAAAGTCTACTTGAGGACAAGTAGGATTCAAGTAGGGGGATATTTGATGACATCAAATAACGTCACTTTATTATATCATTTATCCCATCTATTTTGCCCACTTTTATATAATTATTGCATTATTTGGTACTTAATCGCTTTAAAGTGGATAAATGCAGTAATTCAGGAGTGTTTTGTGAAGATAAGCTAAAAGGCGCATAAATTGGAGCTAAAATGAAGACATTTGAAGATTTCTGAAAATTCACCAATACATCGTATCCAACTAAAGAGATACGGCGTATCTACGCCAAGACTTCACAAGAAAACGCGTTTGACTAATTCCCAATATGGCGTATCCATGCTATCTACATACGCCATATCCATAAAGAGAACTATTCGAAGATATAGTAAATCAAGTAAATTGGGAATGATATCAAAGATTTATTACGAACGTGGTGCGCACTCCAAGGAATCCAACCCAATATGCCGTATCAACCTATCTGGATATAGCGTATCGAGTATTTTTTAGCAACTATAAATAGAAGACTCAAAAACAAGTTTTAAGTGTGCAATATCACATTCTTTATACTATACTCATCTGAGACGAATTTTAGAAGAGAAGATCAACCATAAAGGTCAAGCATTGATCACGACTCCATAGAAGACATCGTGTAATTTTTACTCTCTTAATCGTTCGATTTCAATTGTTTGATTATGCTTGTATAATTACAATGGTTGTGGGCTTAAAACCCCTCGGGTAATTAACCATCTTAATGAAATTTCAAATGTTTAGTTTGTTTAAAATCGAATTCTTAATTTATCGATGATTGTTTAATATGTTTACACCTCATACTTGTTATGTGTTTGAAATATGCGACCTATCATTCAACTGGATCTATTGATACGGACCAAGTAATCTCAATACCGGGATAGCACTCTAATCGTGTTTCATATTACAGTACCAATAGTATCACAAAAACAATTTGTCCTTTACTTTGAATTATGAGCTAGTTGGACCCGGTATGTGACCCATTTAGTTTCAGCAATCAGCTCTTAGTTTAATGATAAAAATAAAGCATGCATAGTGGACTATGGCTAGTATATAAAACACTCGTCAAACAATAGTTGGGGGTAAAGCCCCGTTAGGGCTAGGTTTAACAAGATCACCACTTACCACTGCTTAAATCTCTAAGATAGATTATAATTAAACTAAAGGACGCTTTATGCGGATGCGTTAATTGTGACAGGATTAATCGTGTCTATGTCGTAGGATGATGTCTTGCCTAAGTCTTAAGAATGATACATCGCTTTGAGATAAGTAAATCATTGCACTAAAACAAACAAACTAGCATTGAACCAGATTTTAATATAGCTAATACAGTTTTCTATCATTTGGCTTGTACCACTTTTCTATCTTCTTATTTCTTCTTTTGTGTTTATTTGTCTATTGAATTGGTAATTTGTTCCACCAAACCCGTGCCAGTCTCTTCAGGCTTTGAAAACCCCCAATCATTAGACAACATACATAGCATAGTTTTTAACCCAGTAAATAACTAAATTAAAATTACTATAAGGGAATATAGATTAATGTTCCAACTCTTAGTGTTCGAGCAACCCTACTTACCGCGAACTCTGCATCGTGACCTGGGTACCTGCTCGTTAAAGTTTTGTTTTAGGTATGTCGCTAAATATAATAAATTTAAAAAACTTGATAAATTAACATGATTGACCCTACAAACGACAGCACATCAACTCCAACGGAGATTCGCCAATTCTTGGGTCTTGCCGGTTATTACCGACGATTTATCGCATACCACAAGGTAAGGTTCAGTGAAAAGTCTTTTTACCTCTATCAATATCGAGTCATCCATCGAGTCTTTCTTACAAGAAGAATCATAATGAATCTTTCCGCTACCACCACCATAACCACAACCTACTGGTGACTCATAACCAATACAACCCATGACGGTTAAATCACCTTCCACATATCCCGATACTCATAAGCTTCTTTTGTCAAAAGACAAGTGAATTTCATAATGAAATGCGTCTCATTCTCAAACACATCCGTACAACTTTAACAACCTCACCACCAAAACCAACCACAATGATGCAAGTAGTAAGATTATACCTTTTATATTATCCTTCCTCTAGTTTACTTTTCTATGAGTTTCTTTTAGAAGATCATATTGCATTCTAGTTTTAGTGCATCATATTCCACCATATATACATTTTATTATATATGACTTAATCGAAAGACGAAGTATACAGTGCACTAATTTTTTTTGTAGGTTCAAATATACAATTTAGTGTGAATGGCATACTTGTCTCCGGACGAAGTATGCAATTATTAATTTTCTTTTGTAGGTTCAAGCATATACACTTTGTGGTATATGACATACTCATCCAAGGATGAAGTTTGCAACATTTATTCCTTTTGTAGGTTCATTTGGATGCCCTCAAGCAAGGGGGAGCATTCGTCAAGAAATCATATTGGGTCGTCTATACACTTTGTTGTATATGACATATTTGTCTAAGAACAAAACCTATTATTGCACTAATTCTTGGGTTTTGTAGGATCATACTTGACGCCCTCGAGCAAAGGGGAGCTTTCATAGAGCATTTATTGTTGGGATTAAAAGACTTCAAGATGATTCTTAGAATTACTACTGCTCAGGTATATATTAGTGCTGTCAAGCATAACTTAGTACTGTTGGAGATACTAATAAAAATTACGCTAAGTAGTTAGTACTGGTAGTATAAAAGTTACTACCGCTAGTTACTATTGTAAGTATATATTACTACTGTTAGTATTAAGTTACTGCTGCTAGTAGAAATTAAGACTGCTCAGAGGTAAAGACTGAAAATATACTAAGTAGTTATTACTGCTAGTACAAAAGTTAATATTTCTAGTGTATGTTAGTACTGCTAGAGTAAACTTCTAAGTAGTTAATGCTGCTTGTGCTCAGTTACAACTGCTGAGTGATTACAACTGCTAGAAGGTTTATGCTGACAGAGATGAGATCAAAAGCTTACCAGAGAAGAGATAAAGATTGATTGGTGAACAAGAATACTTACGAAGATAAGTATTAGTTATTTGTAAAAAATATATGTATAACTTATTTGTTTAAGAGATTATGTTTGTTTATAGAAAAGATCATGATATGTTAAGAAAATATTGTAAGCCTTGTAGGACTCCTTGGTGTATAAAAGGAGGTCCTAAGGCATATTGTTAGATACACACATTCATATACGATTTAGATATTCATAGCTTCAAGGTTGTAAACCCTAGTACTAGATAGAGTACTCGTATTATTGATCTTAATAATATTGAAGCTTTTTGTTACATCTTTGTTCATTCATATTTACTGTTACATTCATAATTCTTCTAAGTATTGAAGAGTAGATTCCGCATACTCTTTAATATACACACAAAGTTTCTACCATTGTTATTTTGGATTTATCCAAGGTAACATACTCTTTACAAGCTAAAGAATAGATCTTAAGTTGGGATCAACAAGTGGTATCAGAGCTTGTGTTCTAAAACTTTGATCTAGAAGAACTCTTTACTCACAAAGAAGAGATGGATCTAGAAACTGCACAAACCAATACTACTGCAAAATTGCCCCTTCTCAAACAGGGTGAATATGAGATGTGGAAGCTAAGGATTGAGCAATACTTTCAAGTACAAGATTATGTTCTATGGGATGTCATAGAAAATGGAAACTCATTCAAACCAGTAGCTCGAACAACAACAAATGCTGATGGAACCTCAACTTCTCTAATACCAGGTCCTGTAACTGCTGATGAAAAGACTCAAAAGAAGAATGATGTGAAGGCAAGAAGTATGTTACTAATGGCACTTCCTAATGAACATCTACTGACTTTTAATCAGTACAAGGATGCCAAGACTTTGTTTGCTGCTATACAAACAAGATTTGGTGGTAATGATGCCACAAAGAAGACTCAGAAGACTCTTCTGAAACAAATGTATGAAAACTTTAATGCTCCAAGCACAGAGTCTCTTGACTCTATTTTTAACAGGCTTCAGAAGATTGTAAGTCAGCTAGCTATCTTGGGTGAAATTATTTCACAAGAGGATCTCAATTTAAATTTTTTGAGAAGTCTGCCTTCTGAGTGGAATACTCATGTTGTGGTCTGGAGGAATAAACCTGATCTAGACACAATGAGCTTTGATGATCTCTACAACAATTTCAAGATTGTTGAACAAGAGGTCAAAGGAACTGCAAACTCAAGCTCAAGCTCAAGTTCTCAGAACATGGCTTTTATGTCATCACCCAGCAGTACTAATGAGGTTAATACTGCTTATGAAGTTAATACTGCTAACATTCAAGTTAGTCCTGCCAGCACTCAAGTTAGCACTGCTAGCACTCAAGTTAGTACTGCTAACTTAAGTGATGCCACTGTTTATGCATTTTTGGCTAATCAACCAAACGGGTCTCAACTTGTACATGAGGACCTTGAACAAATCCATGAAGATGACTTAGAAGAGATGGATTTGAAGTGGCAGTTAGCATTGCTGAGCATGAGGACAAGAAAGTTTTTCCAAAAAACTGGTAGAAAGATTACTATCAATGGGAGTGACACAGCTGGATATGACAAGTCAAAGGTAGAGTGTTTCAACTGTCACAAGTTGGGACACTTTGCAAGGGAATGCAGAGGACCTAGGAACCAAGATAGCAGGAACAGGAATCAAGACAACTCTAGAAGGACTGTAAATGTGGAAGAAACTTCTTCCAAAGCCATGGTGGCTATTGATGGAGCTGGTTTTGACTGGAGCTATATGGCAGATGATGAAGTCCCTACAAACATGGCTCTTATGGCCTTTTTAGACTCTGAGGTACATAATGACAAAACTTGTTCAAAAACCTGTCTAAAAAGATTTGAAACTCTTAAAACTTAACTTGGTGATTTAAGAATAGAATTTAACAAATCTGAGTTCAATTTAGCTACTTATAAAAGAGGGTTAGCATCTGTAGAAGAGGAACTTATCTTTTATAAAAGAATGAGGCTATTTTTTGTGAGCAACTTGCTGTTCTAAAAAGAGATATCTCATATAAAGACTCAGAAATTAGTATGCTTAAAAGTGAGTTAGAAAAACTTAAGCAAGAAAAAGAAAGCAATCAACTTAAAATTGAAAATTTTGATAATGCTTCTAAAAGTCTAGACAATTAATTGGTGTTCAAGATACATGATGAAAAAGTAGATAGGGTTAGGGCTTTGTAAAGCTATAATGATGTTCCACCTCCCCATACATGGCTATTTTCACCCCCAAAGTTTGATTTGTCTAACTCTAGTCTAGAGGAGTTCTAACAACCTGAGTTTGAAGGCTATGGACCTAAGACTAGTAAGAGTGTCAATGAAGATAATTCTAATGAGGTTAGGGAATCTACTGATGCCCCATTAGTTGAGGAGTTGGTGTTAAATGATAAGTTAGAGAAGAAAACTATTTTTCCTACTATTGCTAAGATAGAATTTGTTAGACCTAAACAACAAGAAAAACCAGTTAGGAAACTAGTTAAAGAATGTGAAATTTATCACGGTCACAATGTCCTAGGGGAAATAAAAGAAACTAAAATAATCAGAAGTCCCAACAGCTAGGAAGCGACTTTGTGATGTACAATAAAGCTTGTTTTGTCTGTGGAAGTTTTGACCATGTGCAGGCTAACTGCAATTACCATCAAAGGGAAATGTGGTATCTGGGAATAATTATACAAGGGTGAATTACAATTATTTAGCTAAAAAGGCTCACCCTAGTACTCACAGGAACATAGTTACCATGCAAACAGTTTTAATGAAAACTAGCCTAAGATCACTTAATACTGCTAGGCCTATTAATACTGCTCATCCCAAAACTACAGTTTATAGTGCTAGACCAATGTCATGTTTTTCTAAATCAGCACAATCAATTGTAAATAGGCCTTATCAAATAAGAACAGCATTAACTAACAAAAATTTTAGCCAAAAAGTTAATATTTCTAAGGGAAAATTTTATACTGCTAGACCAAAAGCAGTTAATACTGCTGATAACCAAAGATTTCTTACTATATATAAATATAATATAGATATATAAATATATAATAATAATCAATAATTATAATTCAATTATAGTATACGTATTCCGAAAGACTCAAAGAAATTCCTTTTGACCAAAGGAAAATCAAAAATCCCCTGGGTCGTTCTCCAAGATGGTGCCATTGACAAATCGACGAACGTTGTTGATCGCTGTGAAGTTATGATAAAGATTTTTGGATTGGGATATTTTAATTTCTATTGATTAAAATGAAAAAACGATTAAAGAAAACCTAAAAACGAAAGCTAAAAATGATTTAAACCTAAAAACGAGAACGGGATCCGAATCCCGTTCTTTAAAAAACTAAATTTTGCAAAATTAACCCTACGAAAACAAATCTAATTTTCCTAAGTGCTAAATGATAAAAGAAAATTTTGAAAAAAAGAATTATATTTTTTTGACTTTTTAATAATTTTTTATGAATTAAAAACAGTTTTAATAAGAAAAAATGATTAAAAATACTAAACTTAACGAGAAAAATCTGAAAAAATACAGAAAAGTACTTTGGAATGAGTAGAATCTATGAAAAATAAAATGGTGTTGCCAGCTTATTTGAATAAGCTGGGAAAAAGCCGAAAAGGCTTATAAGCTAAAAAGGGCTAAAATGGGATAAAACAATAATGTTTGCAAACTATGACATAAAAATCCCAAGGGTGCGTGTGTAGTAGAGGGTGGTGTTAAATATATTGGGTTGAGGGTGTTGAGGTCCCGAGTTCGAGTCCTGGCTCACTTGGGACTTCCACCTTCCCTAATATATTTTTATTTGCAAAAAAATTTTTACAACTTTTTAGTTAAGCTAAAAATAAGCATTTTAAAAAAAACAACTTTTTTATAAACTACAAATAAGCACTGAAATAAGCTAAAAACTGGCAGAAATGGCTTTTTACACTAAGTCTATAGAGGCTAAACTGATAAGCTAGTTAAGCACAAATAAGCTATCAAAAAGGAAAAATAAGCTAAGGCAGACAAGCACCTACACCTAATAAGCAAGTAGAAGTAAGAATAAGCAAAGGAATTAAGCTGCTCTAAGCTAACAAGAAAATAAGCAAATGCTTAAAACTTTCAAATAAGCTCAAATAAGCTACCCTATAAACTAACTAAGCTACTTTCTATTCTAATACTCCTAATAAGCAGCTAGAATGAAAAAATAAGCAAAGACCACAAGCAAATAAGCACAGATAAGGCAAGTAAGCACTTAAGCCAAAAACAAACAATCAAACAACCTAAGGGGCACTTTTTGGGCCTAATTTTTAAGCCAATAAAGGATGTTGGGAATAAATCTTCATCAAGAGTTAATACTGCCAAGGTATAACTAACAGTACTAATGGAATTAGTACTGCTAGTACAAACTTAGTACTGCCATGTGATAGTTAATACTGTCTAGAAGAAAGTTAATACTGCTGAGGGGTTAATTGGTGATGACTTGGGAGATAAGGATGCAAAGAGATAAATATGGAATGTATTTCTTTATTTATTTAGGAAGATTTGTATTGATCTATTAATTGTAATTGATCCTACAAAGTTCTGGTAGTTATCTATAAAGGACTCCTTGTGGTGTATAAAAGGAGATCCTAGGTTAAGGTTTTATATATACTTAAGAGACAGATATACATCTTAGAGAAAGAACATATAGCTTCAAGGTTGTAAACCCTAGTACTAAGCAAGAGTACTCGTATTATCATTAATAATATTGAAGCATTTTGTGTTTTATTCATTGTTCATTGTTTAGTACTGTTTCATTGATTAATACTTCTAGAGTATTGAAGTGTAGATTCCGCATACACTTTGATATACAAACAAAGTCTCTACCATTGTTATTTTGGATTCATCCAAGGTAACATACACTTTATAAGGTAAAGAATCGATCAAGGCTTGGGATCAACAATTGGTATCAGAGCCATGTGGCTCTCGATCTAGGATCTAGAAGGTTTTTGAAGAAACCCTAAAAACCCTATTTTTTTAAGAAATTGATTTTTTGTTAAAGTTTTATGGGGTTTTGGAGTTTAATTGATATAACAAAGGTTTATGATTGTCTTCTCTACCTTAATTGGTATGCAATACAATTATAAAATCATTGTTACTATTAAGGGGTTTCTTTGTATCGAATTCGGACTTCTATGATTTTTGGTAATATTCTTTTTCGATTAATCGAATTCGGTAATAAAGGCGTATTCTATGAAACTAGGGTTTGTGTTTGTAACAAACCCTAGATAAATAAAACTGATTGAATGGAAGTTGGTTATGAGTTGCGGTTTTTGGGGTCTGTCATATTGACTTTCTCTATATTGGATGTGGAGTTATGTTTGCTGATTTTTAAGGATTTACTTCTCTTATATCCCTAATACTCTCATAATCAGGTTATAATTTTAGAATGGGCCTAGTATCTGATTTTATGACAGATGGACGTATCCCTTCAATTCTACTTTAGGGTTTCGAAGTATCGTGAATATTATTGAAAGGGATCACAATGGTTTATCGTTCGTGTGGAAGTTTTTGTTTCTTGATCAGCTGTTCCTTGGTGAATTATCTTTGATTCGTGATTTTCTTTCGAAATCCACCATATGTTGTAAGATGTTTCTTGATACACAAAACCATGAAAACCCTAATTCTAGGGTATTGTGTTTATTGGAATATTAATTTTTTTTGGGAATTTATTTACACACATTAAAACCATTGGTGTTCATGTTGTTGTTTCACATTGGTGGGTATTGTTTTGAAGATGATGAAGGTTCAGCAGGTATGTACATATTCGTTGATAATTATGTTTGGAAGGAGATTAAGTTTTGATCTAAACGAAGATGCTGGTGTATTTTGTACGCTATGTTCACACATGTGTATGAAAGGAGATCTGTTATAAAAGAAAAGATTCAGTTATAAAGTGAAAAGATATGGCTGAAAAATAGGGCAAACGTGTGGAGACTCACACATGTGAAAGATTCTGTTTGGAATATGCGTGGCATAGTTATGGATACACGTAGTATGATTTGGTGTTGTTCGAGCAAAATAGATTTGTACAAAAAGATGGAAAGTTTCTACTATTCGTTTACAAGCTTGGGCTCAAGGTTAATATTGTATTGGGTTTGAAGAATTTAGTGATGCTTGATTATATCACAACTGTTGCTTAGGCTTAACGTTCGTGACTTAATGCTGCCATTGAGTTCGAAGAAAGTACAACCTCAAAACGGAATATTATATGCTGCGTGATGGTGGGTTTGTTCGATCATGTGTTTAATACTGTTTGGGTAGGTTAGTTACTGCTTGTACAAGGAAGGATTACAATTGTTCGAGTGAAGAAGGTTTGTACTGTTAGGATTATCCGAGAAAAGGTTTCTACTGTTTGTTTCGTCTGAGAAGATTTTACAACTACTAATGGTATCCGATAAAAAGTTACAGCTGCTAGTATTATCAGATATTGGGTACTACATGTTTTTGGTTCTCGGATGTGAAGAAGATATTGGGATAAAACATATTTTTGTTCTCGATGACCAGGAGATCTAGGGTAGATGGAGTGACACCCGCACGGAAGTTTTTGGATTTGGTTTAAATGTTCTTAAACAGCTTTGACAGATATCAAATAACACACACATATGATTTTTGGTTTAAGATTTACTTAAATTATGAAAAAAGGCTCATTTTCGTATTTTCTTGGAATAATTAGTTACGAAGAAGGTTGTTTATGACTTATTTGAAGATAAAGTAGATTTTTCAGATGCGTGTTCTTATTATATCTTTTGGTCTTAGAGATAACTTGTTTGGTTATATACGGTTTATGATGAAGACTTGATAAAACTAGTTTTTACCTGATGTAAGGAGATACATTGTAGGACTCACAGGTATTTACTATTACTTGGCTCAGTGACTCATGTAAGGCATGCGGATTTATCAAGAGATCGAGGTCTACTCATAAAACGAAGAAGAAGATTATGAGTTCTTACCATATTATAGTTCAAGACATAAGAAACAAGTTTAGGATATTCTACTTCTATATCAAGTTCGTTATACTTAGTTTTCTTCATCAGTAATCATTACATAGAGCCTACAGAATTGAAGATTCAAGAAATGGTTAACATATGGGTTTCAGGGGAAGCTTAATGTTAAAATATTTAATCATTTATTTGCTACATTGAGGTGAAGGTTTTTACTACTGCTAGTCTTTGTTACTACTTCTAGTGTAAGTTTCTACTGCTCAAGTTCATTTTTCTTATGGTGCGTAATGGTGGGCAATTTGAGTTGTTGGAAGGCTGAATTAGAAGTGTGATAGTGGTTCGTAGTTGTGAAGATCAAAGTTGCATACTTTAGTCTCCTATTTGATATTGACAAAAAGGGGAAGAAGATTTGATGATTTGCAACTTGTAGATCCTTGGTAGTTTAAGGGGAAGTTTCATTCGTATATTAACTTCAGGGGAAGTTCGTGCTTATTTGGTTTTGTCATTATCAACTAGGGGAAGATTGTTGGGAATTATATTTGAGTTGATAAGACAAAACAAGAATGAAACAAGAAGGACTTAAAGGAAAAGGACCTAAATCGACAATAAGAGATTCTTCAAGCTGGTGGAGTATATTCTACAAAAGATGGAAGATATCAGAAGATACTAAAAGATATGCTCAAGAAGAATAAAGATAAAGATTAAAAGATTTAGTTTCCTTATTGTATTTATTATGTTTCCTTGTAAACCTAGATATCTCTAGTATATAAAGAGATACAGGTTATAGGTTTTAGACATCCAGAAAAGTGTGTGTACACAAAGTGTTAGAGATGTAGACGTCTATAGAGTTGGTGTAGCCTCAAGGTAATCAAGGTTTTCCTTGATCCCTGTTACAGTTCATTGATGTAACCGTATTATTCTGATCAAATAATATTGGGGCTGTGGTGAATGTTTGGTAAAACCTTGTTACAATATCATTGTTCTTATGTTAATTCCGCTATACATATTTTATGTTCATTGATGTTGTTAATCCTAGACTAAGCCTAGATCTTTAAACTCAACATGTGGTATCAGAGCCATGTGGCTCTCGATCTAGGATCTACAAGGTTTTAAAGAAACCCTAAAAACCCTAATTTTCAAGAAATCGTGTGGTGAAAGTTTTATGGGGTTTTGAAGATTCAGTGCTATAATGATGCTTATAATCGTCCTCTCTACCTGTTTGGGTATGCAATACGATTGGTAAGCTTTGTTACTATTTATTTGGGTTTCTTTTTGATCCGTTGTGCTCTAACTGATCAAACCCTAGACAATTAGGGTTTGTATATTTTTCGGATCTGATGTGGTGTATACACGGCTTGGTATGAATTCATTCAAACTCTTTTAGGGTTTTCTTGATAAGCCGTGATTGTATAAAGTTGGGGTTTGCACTAATGGTATCTATGGTGGTCATGATTTGGAAGAGAAGGATGTTAATGTTATTCTTGATCATTATCGTGCTTAAATCAGAAGACATGGAAACTTTCAAGGCAATGATCTAGATCAGCTGGTATACAACTGGTAATAGGATGGTTACTACTGCTAGGGTTAGCAGTTACTACTGTTGGATTTGTATACAAAGTTAATGCTGTTAAAGAAGATTAATGCTGCTTGGATATAGTTTCTGCTGTTTGTTTAAATTAGTGCTGCTCGACTCAGTTAATGCTGCTAGGGCTCAAGTACATACTTAATGCTGTCAAGGATGGTTAATGCTGCTAATGTACTTTGTGCTGCCTAGTATGGAAGAACAGTAGTAAGTCATGAGTTAATACTGCTAAGGTATAAAAGCAGTTACTACTGTTATTATTGTTGGTTAATACTGCTAGCGTTAAAAAGCAGTTACTACTGCTTGTGGTAAAAGCAGTTAGTTACTACTGCTTGGGATTAAAAAGTTAATACTGCTTCATGATATTAATACTGCTATTGAATTTAAGCAGTTAATACTGCTCGGGTTCAATAAATCTTCAAGCTGGTGTGTTGTATATCCTATATCATAACACGGGGTCGATTCTTGGACTTGGCTAGTTTCTAGAGAGAGAAACACATGAGAGGGATTTTCTAGTGAGAGAAAATGTGTTTAATAAGAAAAGTGAAAATGGGACTAGCTTTCCATTTCCAAAGTTGGAAGAGGCTCTTATATAGTTATTACTATATTAAGGGTATTTTACCGGCTTCTATACCGAAAATCATACTATTAACTATTAAACTACGAGCTATAACTAACGGCTAAAATTACACGGGGTTGACCCGAGTCAGTCTTTTTTCTAATATCTAACACTCTTCCCCCTAAGGGAGGTCACCCTAGAAAAATACTTAAACTAATCACTTCTGTCTTTCTCGTAGACATTTTGGATATCTTGTACATTTGGGGTAAGTGTCTTTTGATTCCATCTTTGACTTGTCTTTCGATTAATTGTGTTCTTGAGTTTTGAGATCATTTACCAAAACATAATCGTTACATCATCTAGTAAGGGATCGCCATTTGTGCACTTGTGAAGAATACACGATATCAGAGTTTGCGGCAGCTTTGACCACCTCTTATCGAGGTTTTCATAATTCTAAACAAGTGCAGGTCGTGTCTGAGCATTCGGTTATTCACTTGATATCTCTGGTACTGGGTATTTCCATCTCCATCTCCATCTTTAAATTATCCTGTAATGAAACAGTTAGCAATAAAGAGAAAATTGATTTGAAAAATCAGTCTAAGTGTTTCTTATGAAAATATTTTGTAACACTTCGAGAGTTTTGATTGTTTGTCAAATGATCAATAACCGTCAATTCTTATACTGGAACAAGTTTGATTCACTCAGAATCGCACCATCGTTTCTTTCCAGTTGACACAAGTTTGATTCTTGTAGAATCGCACAAGTCACCTACCAAGAGCTTGTTTGATGTTGGCTCTAGCAGGATTTCCATCTTCATTGTGAAAAATGAAATAGAAATATTTTGAGAGATTCTGAGTGGCTAGGGAGGGTTGTGCATTGCATCACTGGGTCCATGATGTCGATCTTCAATGTCAGCAATCATCTTAGTGATTCTGGCAGCATATGTATTGACCCGGTTTCTGCCTAAGTGAATGGAGGGCTTCTTTCTTTACACCCTTTATCCTTACAATTCTTTTTAATTCTTCAACCCCTTCAGTGCTTACCGAGACTTCATGACTAGAACCTTGTTGGGTTTATTCCAGTACTAGCTCCATCTCAGTCGGCACTTTTCCCTTATTCTCACTTTTACTCCTTTTATATGTCATACCTAAGGACTTCTACACTAACTAGTGGATTGTCCCTGGGTAGATCCCTCCGGTTTTGGCTGGATCATTGGGAATTGTACCTAACCTTACCAACCTTATAACTCCAATAAAGTAAAATGCATGGTCGGTCTTTTGGTACAGTTCTCCTTTCCATAAAACCAATTGAAAATTTAATCAAGGTACTTATGATATAAATATCAAAGCGTTTAGTACCTCGATCGTTTTTTGATTTTTTTAATGTGCTTCGGTATTCGAAATTGGTTAGCACGTTTAAGGCTTGAGTATTATACAATGAGTCCTAATAATCACGATTATTATTATACATATATTTTAATCACATTTTCTCCCCTTATCAAAAATTTTAAACCCTTTGACATTTTGGATATCAATTGATTTAAATATGTTATAAAACTTGGGAGAAAAGTGTGGCCATAATTCCCAAGACGTGTAAGAAACACATAACTGCTCCCCCTCAATCGTTGAGGGATATAAATTATCTCCATACACTTCAATCATCAAAGATTAACACTTACTACATCGTAGAGATATATTTATTCACAATAAGAAAATATTGACCTTTTTATTGTAACGATAATGTCTTCACGTTGTTCTGTTGATCAGCCTGTAGTCAATATCTCTTATTCTTCCTCTAACAAAGCTTTTTAGACTTCGAAAGATCCTCCTGATTTGTAGTCTTTTCTCGATTGCTGTGATGAAGTCTTTGCTCCTCCTCTTGTCATCCTCTGACCATTTCCTAGTCTTCATACCCTTATTGTATTCGAATAGACAAAAGTCTTTAACCATGTGATCCAGCTTTTCCATGACTCTTGTCAACGTCCCATCACTAAACTTGTGTATCTCATTCAGCCTCATCAACTTTCTCTGATCATTTCTGTCTTTGTAGATAACGGCTCTTGGCTTAGGGACAATCGTATAATCTTCTTTGAAGAAATAGTCAGTTGCATCCCAATTAGGACGTTCGAGGTTGAGCTTTGTTTGATAGCTCTCAATTCTAAGCTGCAAGTCTCCCACACGATTCCTGATGACCAGGTTTCTGATCCACATGTTGACTGCTGTGTGTAGATGGATCTTGTCCGATTTAGACAGATGGTTGAGTTTGTCTTGAATATTGAGTAGATACAGATCTTCAAAATCATTTGGATGAAGGTTTTTGAAATCCTTTTCCGAGATCTTGTACTCTTTGTAGTCAGCTCGGCGAAGAATTATCTCTCTCAAGTAGTTGTATCCGTATTTTTCGAAAGTCTTGATACGGATCACACTGAGAATTCGCATCTGGGATCTGACTGCTTCACGATCTGAGGGCTCACTGTGTTTGTTGATGTAAAATTCCTTTCTTCTGAACCACCAGTGTGTGATACCATAAGCTGCACTGATGTCATAATCGCGTTCACTTTCAACCCACAAAGACGAAACTAATTCTTCTAGTCCAAAGTCTAGGTAACGAGCGGCTTTGAGCTTGGATATGGATAAGGCAGTTTTTCGCTCTTTGTCACCTGTCAGAAGGTATTCCAGATCCTTATTGAAGAAGAATTGAGGTTGAATAGTTACCTGACCTGGTGGTCCTCCTAAGGGCAGCGGTTCATATATATTACGCAGAATTGGATGACCCTCAGGATTAACCAAATCAACCTTATTCGTCAGCAGCTTATGGCATTCATCCATCTGAAATTGAAGAAAGACATTGTTCTTGTGAAAGGCTTTAACAAGGTTGAAAGCTAGACCTTCCAAATCAGCTTTGCAGAGCTTCTTCTTTCCTGTTCGTCTGCAGAACCATTTGATGAATGAACCTATATCATACGTCTTCCTTTGAAGCTTGTTCTCCGCGGGAACTTGATACGATGTGGCGTATGCATTTGCCCAGTTGTTCTCTGGTTCAGGGAAATCATTCGGGGGAATGGTCCATTCTGGTTCAGGTGTAGCTGGTCTTTCATCTTCTTGAATCGGTTTAAACCATGTAGCAGCCTTTACCTTGGGAATATGAGCGTTATCAGTGTCCTCCAGATCTGAGACATGCCCTTCATCTTGTTTTGAAACGTCATCAGAGGAATGTTCAGAATGTCCAGATTCGGGTTCAGAGCTGTGCATCGAAGAGTCAATAACAGCATCTCTTGTGTCAGTGATTTGCCAGCCAGTTGAGGTAAGAGTTGGATGTTGTTTGGATGCAGATGCATCAGAATCATGTGGTTTCTTCGAACTTTGCTCATCATCTTTAGGAGGAGGTTGAGCTGACCCAGAAGCACCTGAATCGTGTCTTCTCCTTTTTGCTGACTTACCCTGGTTTGATCCAGCTGAAGGGCCTTCATCATCATCATCATCGTCTTCATCATCATCACTGTCATGCTTTCTTTTGTGGTTTTTAACCCTGTCTTTAACCTCCTTATCCATGGCATCTTCATCTGCTATTAATGCTTCCATAAGAGCATGGTATAGATGGTAGTTGGCAGGATTTCTGTTTGCAGTCTTGTTCTTATTCATGTGTTTAAAGAGAGCACTCTTTATATTAAATTCTTCAAGAGCAACTTTATCAGTTGACCTGATGGAGTAAGTTGACTCTTGTTTCTCCTCACCTTGTTCCTTTTTTATTCTGATAATCTCTTTCGGACTCTTTTCAGATTCTTGATTCTTGATAGACTCTGGGCCAGGCAGCACAGAGTATTTCTCGATTAAATCTGCAGTGTGTCGTTCAAGAATCCTAAGGAGAGCATCATCAAGTTTTGTTCCTAGATATTTATCAACAACCGTAGGAACTTGGGATTTAATTGAAGCCAAAACATCAGCAGAGTGATTAGTATTCTTTACTTCAGACATCTCTTGCTTCAATCTTGCCACTCTTAGTTGAAGGGTGATGAATGGAGTGATCTCTAGGAGAGATGTGGTGATTGTTGTAGCTTCCGTGTTGATTGGTGGAGGTATGACCAGTGAAGAAGGTTTAGGAGATGAGAAATTAGTGACGGGAGCGATCACTGGAGGAGTTGACGTGACGGTCTGATGACTTGGATCAGGTATGGTGGAATCAGACTCATCTACAACTTTAGATTTCTCCTGATCATCTTCGGTTGGTTTGTCATAAAGAAATTGATCCCCAAAGTTATCAGTGTCTTCGAGATTTTTCATGGAAGACATAGAACCAGAATGACTTTCTGGATTATCTTCGATGACACGTTCGTCAGTTATGAGCTTCAGGTTTTCATGAACCTTTGGGTAGGCTGTAGCGAGGAATTCATCATCCATGTGCTCAGGGTTTGGTCCAGCAAGAGACACATGTACTTTTCCAGAGTCTGATCCAGTCTGGTCTTCTTGCATGGGCTCAGGGTCTGGTCCAGCCAGAGCCTCATGTGCTTTTTCAGGGTCTGATCCAGCCTGGTCTTGTGTACTAACAGGTATGCTTACTCCTGATGTTACTGTGGACGAAGTTACTTCACCTTGTTCTTTGTTAGGAGCAGCGGCTTCTGTTTCACTTTCTGTTCGTTCTGAATCAGTTGTTGATGAAGATTCCTGGACCACTTTCTCTGATGTATCATCTTCAGGTTGAGAAGAGGGTCCAGTTGTCGAATCATGAGGTGATTGATCACGCCTAACAAGGATAAACTGATCCGTAGTACGTTTCTTCTTTGACAGATCGATCAGGGAATGAGCTACTTGTTCTTCGGTTACAATAGCCTTACCCTTGCCCACTACTTCTGGTAGTTTGGGAGTTGTTTCAGATACTGGATCCCTGATCACTACTCCTCCAACAGGTGCCTGACCTTTTGGCAGAAAGGAAGGATCCAAGCTAAGCTTAATTGCTCGTTCTATGTCAGCATCGGCACCTTCACCTTCTCCTTTTTCTTGAAGCGCATCCAAACTCATCTTCTTGGCCAGTTCGAGAGCAGGATCATCACCTTCTCCTTGAGGAACAGATTCTTGTTGAGCTTCATCATCTTCATCAACAAGTTGGAAAGAAGGCTTTCCTTTTCTAACTTTCTGTGGAAGCTTACGCTTAGAAGGTTTCTTTGTCGGAGACTTAGGTTGTTTGGATGAAGGTGGCTTGGTTGGTTTGACAGGAGTAGTAGTTGTGGGCTTCTTTTGTTGCAGGTTGCACGCTTGCACTTTCTTGAGGGGTTTTCTTTGTATTCTCAGCAACCATTTCCAGATACTTGGGATAATACGAGGATTGTTGAATGGCTTCAGTTATCAGGGGATCGAGAATTGCCATTCTAAACACTTCAACTGACTCACCTTTTTTGGACAAACAAAGATTCCTAATGTAAAGTGCATCTCTAGTGTGATGAACAGCAAATCAGTACATCTTATGGATGTTTTATTGCTTCCAGTAGTAAGATTATCACCTTAGAAAACCGTCCAATAGAATGAGGAGAGGAGTAAACTTTCTTCTTTGGGTTCTTCAGACTGGCCATTTGTACTTGCTTTAGTGTGAGAAAATGTCTGGATCCCTTAGTAACTCTTCCCATATTCAGCTCTGGCTGAATCAACATTTAGTTTGAGTGACGATTCCCCACAGCATTTGCAGAACTTGGTGTCTGGGTTGTCACTGCAGAATCTTTCCTGTCAATGCCACTGGTTAATTAAGGTTAGAAATTGCACTCCTGGTTGATACACATAATTCACCCTATTACATGAGACAATTTCCTACAGGTTTACCAAGATACACCAGCTCATTAAACAAATCAATCACCGGTTTACAAGCGGAGTTGACGTCCAAATGGGTGAGATGGGTTGACATGAGTAAATTGCAAATAGCTTCTGAGAAGATCAGCACTTAGATCGAACCATTGTTCATCAACTTGAAAGCTATAACCCCCAGTCTTTGCATCATGAGTCAGAGTATTCCAGAACACTGGAATTAATAAAGAAGGGGGAGGTGGGTAGGAATTTGCTGTATTTAGTAATGCCCTAACGAAGTTTGTGTTCTTGAAATATCAACTAAATGTGAAGATAGGTTCTTCTGCAACTTTTGTATGATCTTAGAGAAGAGTTTTCCTTCCAATCTGTAACTGTTCTGAGCAATGAAGGATCTGTTCATCTCATCTTGTAGGTTCAGGTGCAGGAATATTCTCTTCTGCCATCGTATCTGTTAAAGAATATCAACAAAGATAGATAAACATAGCATATAATCAATGTTAGATAAAGATGTTCGCCTTGAGTTTGACATGCCCTTGATATTCAGATTAGCACGAAGATATTCCACATTAGAGTCACTGAACATTGGGTTAAGTCAACATTGGTCAACCTTGGTCGATGGTCTAGAGATTATCTGATAGGCGTTAACTAAGCCTGTATAAGAGTCAACAAGACAAATGGTCCTTTGGAATAGGCCTATGAGGTTTATTGGGCTTATTGGGCTAAGACATACAATTTAGCCCTAAGACGTTGTCAAACAGGATCAACAAACCGCCATGCATAGGTAAACATTCCGCCATCACAAATTGCAGCCGCTATCTTTAAATAGCAAGACCCAAGGCATTTTAGATTATCTTAATCTCCTAGCAGACAGATTTAACACCCTACAAACAGATTTAACACCTTATAGATTTAACACCCTACACTTTCACATTTGACCATTTTATACACATTCAAAGACCAAGATAAACCATTTTAATCACATTTAATTCACTATTCTCCCCTTCAAAAATTGCATATGCGATTGCCATTTTTGATCTAGTGAATTATAATACCAGCTAATGTACGTTGGTCCACTTAACTAACGAACAAGCATGGGAAAATATGAAGCTTGTTAATGAGAATGGTCAAAAACAAGAAGATTTCTCTTCTTTTGAAGATAAAGCGCACTGAAGCGTACACTCTCCTTTTCTTTGAAAAACTGGTTTCGTACAGAAGAATACGAAAGCCATCGACTTGAGCTAACAAACATTGAGTGTTTCGAAAGTAGCTCAAGACCGAAAAGATTTCTCTTTTCGTTATTAAGGATAAATGCACTGACACGTACACTTTCCTTTTCTCTGAAGGCGTACACCTTTCTTTACTTTAAGGAACAGGGCTTGACGAGATGCCAACAGACGCCTTTTGACATAAAGGAACGAGGTTTGAACCGTATTGTTCAAACGTCATCAAGATGAAGAACGAGGCCTGAACTGATGTGAACAGACATCATGAGACAATGAGGACCGAGGCTTGAACTGTTGTGATCAAGCGTCATTTGATGAATAACGAGGCTTGAACTGTTTTGTCCAAACGACATTTGATGAAGAACGAGGCTTGAACTGTTTTGTCCAAACGTCATTTGATGAAGAACGAGGCTTGAACTGTTTTGTCCAAACGTCATTTGAAGCATGTTCATCAGATTTGAATTCCTTGAACTCCTGACGTATGAGATATCAGTCTTTTTGGTAACCAAACTCTGAGTCTTTCCTTTAAAGGATTGACAGATGTACCTGCACTTGAGTTAGAAGTACCTGCACTAAAATAAAGAGTTTGATTGCATTCATATGGGTTAGTGATATCATCATTTGAACCATTTGGAGGTTCACTGTCAACTTTGGTTGTGCTATCGGTGAACATCTTTCCAGTAGGTATCCACCTAAGACTAACAGTCTTGAAAATTCTACCCTTGGTTTCCACCTAAGACAAGATCTAGGAGTGTGTGGTTTCTCATGCACAGCGGAAGACTTATTGAGAGAAAACCTTTGTCCTATACCATTCTGCCTACCAGGTTTATGAGTGTGGTTCTTTGGTTCAACGGGATTGTTGTTTCTGATCTTGGGGGACTGAACTTTAGCACGAGAATTCACCTTATTCAGGATCTTTATTATACAATCATCATGATTTGTATTAAAGATAATTTAATGACAAATCGAACAAACAAATTGTTTGGAGTCCAAGAAGAAACTAGAATTCCTAGAGTGATCTACTAGAGGCTCACCATTTGACATTCCACCACTACACTTAGATACAGGAGAACTCCTATATATGTTTCTAGGTTTTGGTGTACAAGCATTAGGAGTGCAGTGTGCTCTAGTAGAGGCCATATCCTTATGACTAGGAATCCTGGTTTTGTCTTGTGTCATTTTCCTACAATCATACTAGAAAGTACGCATGACCAATCATTAAACCATATGATCCTATTTATAACTAATCCTAGAGAATTTAGGTGCATTCACCTGATGATGTTTTAGGCTTGGGCAGCAGATACTCTAAATTAGGCAAATATAGTGAGGAGTGACTGATTTTGACAAATCATTTTTCTTCACCAACCTTGGGAGGCAAAAACCGTGTCTTGTAATTCCAGGAGAGGTCGTTCAGACGTAAAACGCATTTCGAGTTTGTCTAACAACTAAATGGTTTCTAGATGGTTGTAAAGGCGGTTTCCCCAAGATTGATGCTTTGGCAAACTTAGAATCTACTATATTTCCTTTTAACTTTCTAAGTTCATTATTTAATGTTGCCTTTGCAAAACCTTTTCCCTGAATATTAGCTTTTAAATTAGCATTTTCGACAGAACTTCTTTGATTAATATGAGAAATTAAAGAATCACTGTGTCGTTATTCTGAACTTTTCCGTCTTTTATAATTGAATCAAAAAGTTCTTTTGTAAGTCTGTTTCAAATGCTCATTTTCTTTAAGTAGTTGCTCATTTTGCTGCAAGTAATTTAAGCCACACTGTGATTCTAATTTCAATGTTAATCGTTTCGAATCACATACGTATCATTTTTAACTTGGCTTCATTACATTGTTTTCCTTCACGCACTTTTAATTTTGTTCTTCAAGTTCAAATTAAGTGTGGTTCTGGCCAGTACCTGAGCTTTCAAATCATTAATTCACAAAAAAATCATGAAATTTAGGAAATTCCTGATTCTACATGGTTTGTTAACTTTGAAATTTCTTTTCCTTTGTGTTGAATTTGTATTTCAAGTGAAATACAGTGTTTTTCCAGTTGTAAAAATCGTTTTGAAAGTTCATTGTAAATTTCCTTATCAACCATATCTTTCGTTTTGAGAAGCTCAGTTTTAAGCAAAGCATCCTGGTCAATCTCTCCTCCCCTATGACACATATTTGTTGAAGTATGAGTGGTATTGCTATCAATAGTTTCCAACAGATGTGTGTCATAACTGTGTTCAGATTGCTCAGTATGCTGTTGTTCATTAGCAAGGATATTATGTAGAGCAGTCAATTGTACCTCAGCAAATGACTCATCGTCAACAACTTATTATAACCCAACGATTTATTTTATATCACATTAAATCATATACCAACTATTAATATTTTCATTCGATTCAACAACAATCCAACATATATGTAAGACATTCTTTATTAATAAAGTAACCCACTATTCATGGAAACCCGATCTTGTTTCTTACATTATTTTTTTATATAGCAAACCCAACTTTGTTTGCTCTTACAAATATTTCCTTTATTATATATAAATGGCAAATCCGACCTTGTTTGCTCTTACAATATATTTTTAATGTGGCAAACCTGACCTTGTTTACTCTTACTATGTAACATTAATCATTTTTTTTCCGTTCAACATATATCGACGATACCACATATACATTTAATAACAACACTTTATATGGACATCAAATTTCACAACTTTCGCATATAATAAAACATCCAAAACATGTTGCAACTTATGATCATTTAAACAAGTTGGCATGATAATATTTCAAATAAAAAGTGCAACCTAATTTAAAAGCACATGAAAACTCACCTACTAATGTCGATCTTATTTGCTTTCACTTCTTGTCAGGCAACTTTGACAAACACCGGAACCAATGTCGAATAGAATTATGTACTTCCCTACCCTTTTGTAACTGATGTATAGTTTTGCTCGCTTGGTCTCTCTGATCCGTCAGCATCTCACATTACCTAGGGTTTATGGTTGAGGATGATACGATGAGGAAGAGGTTTCTTCTATTTAAAACTAACCTGGTCCCGTAAATATTGTGAGAACCCGACTCATGTGAGAGTCGGTAACATTTATCCAAATGACCAATTCAAAACTATAGCTACGTTTTTTTTCATTTTTTAATTCTTAACTTCTAAAGCATATAAGCTAATTAAGTCCTTTCAATTTTTTTATACGTCACAACCCTTACACAATTACTTAGTTTACATCTAGTACCAAAACTCAAATAAACCACCAATTTCATATGATAAAATTCCAGGTATTACAACTCTTCCTAACTAAAAAAAATTTGTCCCCAAAAATTTACACTAAACAAATAGACTTGGATACCTTGACATAGTATAGTGGTCTTTCCAAACACATATGACTTATTAAGCAACTAAAAAGTTCAACCAAGAATGTTTGCAATAAAATAAGAGCTTAAGTTTTGAAAAAAAACAAACCGAACTTAATAATTCAAAAATTCATAATCACTAATAAAGATCTCAAAGCTACTACTAAGCGTCGCATGCTTCCTTATTATCTTCTGGCTAATACGGAGTGTCTCAAGCATTCTTAGCAGTCAATTCTTTTCCTATTGTCTTCCGTGGTTGAGTATCATGAGGCTTCCTTTCAAGACAGTCAACAATCTTATGACCCGGACTCTTGCATTTGAAACAAACCCACTCAGCTTTATATTCTTTAGACGTGTGGCCTGACTTCTCACAATTTCGACAATTGTCATGCCAACATTCCCTCTTGTTTGTTTTCTTACAAATGGTACACGATTTATACTCCCTAACATTCTTCATTTTACCACTATTGGATTTGATCTTTTTCACATCGTCATCTCGATTCTTTCTTTTTCTTTTGTTGTCTCCTCCTTCTTCTAGTTGTCTCCTCCTTCTTCTAGTTGTCGAATATTCTCCTTTTCTACCATTAAAGCAAGCTCTACCGCTTCTTGAAAAGTTGTAGGTCGTGCTTGTTGAACTGGACGCCTGATTTTGGATCTTAAACCCCATATGTATCGTTTGATTTTTCTTTCCTCAGTATCTACCTGGTATTTCGCAAATCTTTCTTTTTCATTAAACTTTGATATGTATTTCAGGATTGTCATATCATTCTGTTATAGTTTTAAGAATTTCTCCTCAAGCTTATCCATCAATCCTTGAGGACAATAATTTTCTGTGACCAAATCTTTGAATTACTCACATGTCATAACACTCCCGACATCATCACCACGAGCGATCTTGATCATATTCCACCAATGTCTCGCCTCTCCCTTCAGCAATTAGGATGCATACTTTACCCTTTGCTGACGTGAGCATTCACTAATTTCACAGATGTCTTATATCTCCTTTAACTAGTTAGTGACAATCACATGGTTGCTTTCACCATGAAATTCATCCGGTTTGCAATTTAAGAAGGACTTATAGCTACATCCATCCTCTGAGCTTCTGCGCTTCTTTGTCTTTCAGCTTCTTCATATCTTCGTCTCTCAGCATCTTCTGCATTTTTCATATCTTGTTCAGCCTTTCTTTTCTTTTCTTGCTCCTCTACAACTCTTTTATCTTTCATTGCTTTTCTCCTCCTATTGACATCTTCATTTGCCTTTTTCTTTTTCCCAGCCTTTTCTACAGCTTTCCTAGCTTCTTCCGTCTTCCTAAAGTTTTCTTGACTTTAAGCCAGAATAGTGGACAAGTGTTTTGACATAATTCTTTGATCTCATTGCCTAGTTCCCCTTTAGTGACAAGCGCATCTTGGTTCTTTGTTTGAGTTTGCTTAGAACCACCAGGACCCTTACATTCGATTTCTCTCTGCCATATTAATTAAAGTCCGTAAGATATCTAAGAGACCATCGTATTTAACTATTACTAGATATAGTTTAAGGCGACATTTCAATTTGGGTATGTATATCTATATAAGGCATCTAACTCATGTCATCTATTACTCCTTGCCTTTAGTGAACCCAGAAGGCACTAAATATCATATGTTTTCACAGCTTAAATACTCAATCTAGGTTTAAGACTAGGTTCCTAGAATCTAATTCACTTAAACCTATGGATCTTATACCAACTAACACCCTCTATCAGAGCGATAAACATGCTTTTCTTAACCTTAAATCAAACGGAAACGTCTACTCTTAGTCAGTCTTAAATAATCTCTTGATTCCTAAAGCAACTTATCTGGGTTGCAAAAATTTTAAAAGAATTTTAGGTCAGCCAAAGGCTTAGTGAGAATTCATGATTTTAACATATAAAAAATATACCTAATCCAAACACTTTTCCAATAATAACGAACTTGTAAACAATCATGCAATTTGTTTACAGTCATATAAGTTTTATTCAGTTATACCATATTCTTATTCGATTCCACATATCAACAACTTATTATAATCCAATGATTATTTTATGTCACATTAAATCATATACTAACTATTAATATTTTTATTTGATTCAACGGTCCAACAATTCAACATATATATAAGACATTCTTCATTAATAAAGTAACCTACTTTTCATGGAAAACCCGACCTTGTTTGTTCTTATAGTATTTTCTCTTTTTTTAATATGGCAAAGCCGAACTTGTTTGCTCTTACAATATTTCATCTTTTATATATAAATGGCAAACCCGACCTTATTTGCTCTTACAATACATCCTTATTTTAATGTGGCAAACCCGACTAGTGCGGTTTGGTGTGGGTTTTGACTAAAACAGAACCGCGACCACACTTGCGGTTTCTATAAAAATAGAAACCGAACCGCACCACATTTTGCGGTTTAGTTTTGAGGGTTTTTTTGTGGTTTTTGCAGGTTTTAACTGCACCGCACCATCACTTGTGACTTATATAATTAATGTGGGGTTTTGCGGTTTTTGGTTTACAATGTTGGTTTTTTCGGTTATAACAATGCATATTTTTTAATGTAAATACACACACACACTCTTATGACATATAAGAATATTAATGATATTATGCATGGTATGTGCTTATTTATACATACAATTTTCCAATTAAAATGGGCTTTAAAGACCAAAAACATACCAAAAGTACATTGTATTTGTGTGTTTTGCATTTGTATTGTGCAGGTAACGGATATTAACAAAAAAGGACAAAAATAAAGCCAAAATGACAAAACCGAGCACGGTGAATGAAAAGAGCGTGAAAAGTCAACCAAAAAGTCAACTATAAAATTCAAAGTCGAAGTCCAAGCCGAAATCAAAGAAATACTTAATGGGCCCACCCGCACCCATCTAATGGGTCGGGTCAGCCCATTAAGGTATTATTAAAGATACAAGTTAAATAGAAATGGCCCAATGCCATTTCTATTATATTCAGCCCATAACATACTGAACAGAGACTTAACCAGCCCATTTCTACTGCAATTAACTCCATTACACCGTTAGTCCTTTAGGGACTTTCATGATTAGTCCTCAAGGACTAACCATGTCAACACCCTATACAACTTCTGGGACCAAACTTGCCAACATTCAAACCAAAAGCCATAAACCTGCCAAACACTGTTTATCTTCTTCACACACATTTTGTGTGTCTGCTACCCTGCAATATACAAACAAAAACTTCACCCCACTTCATAAACAACAAAACCCATCTCACCCCATACCACAAAACAACAAATGCCATGTTGGCAATCCTAAACAACACCATTCGTCCATGGAAAAGACAAGAAATTGAAGGGCTGTGATTGATGGACTTGGAGAGCAAGAAAAATGGATGGCTTTGATGAGTTTTTGACTTACTCACACAACAAACACACCTCTCAACACTCTTACAGAAGAAGCACAAAGTGAAGACCTTAAGACCTAGAATTCTTCTATAAAAAGGGTCACTTGTAGCCATTGAGAGGGATCTAGTTAGTCTTTACAGCTTTTGTTTATGTTTTATTTATTGTCTTCCAAGTCTTGTAATCTTTTTAAGTTTAATGAAAGTTTGAGGTTTTTATGTTCTAAAATCTATGTTTCAAGTTCCATGTTAATTCCACCAATTTTATAATCTTTCTTAAAGTTCTAAACTTTCAATTATAACTGTTTATACACTTAAACAACAAAAACTTCCTAGTTTCTTGTTGTTTAAGAACTAGTTCACAAAATCACTTAAAAGTTGTTCAAGAAATCTGGAGCATGGTGCATAATGGATGGCCATGGGTTAGTGCTTATGTGGATAAGCTATAGGTTGGTTTAAATAGTGAGTTTGATACCAAAGAGTTACCCTTGTTTTAGCAAAGGGTGTTTTGTAAGTTTCTCATTTTTCAAGTTTTATCTCATAAACTGTCATAGCTTATTGTACTGCTTATTTCTGGCTTTTTCTTGCTTATTTATGTTTATTCATCATGTTCATTGCTTATTAATCTTTTCTTGAAAGTTATGTCAGCACATTTGGTTAAGTTTTTAAATGAAATTCCTTGGTTCTTTTATAGCTTAACCATGCTTAATCCTGTTTAGTTTTACAATAGTGCTTCTTGCTATATTGAAATTTGCATATAAATTGTCTTTATAACTTATTGAACATCTGGTCTTGTTAAAAAGTTGCTTAAAATCTGATTTAATAAAGTCAAAAATGGTTTTTAAGATTTTAAAGAGGTGTTTGGCACAAGCAGTACTAACCCATGGTTAGTACTGCTTTGTTCATTTTGACCTATTTGGGAACTTTGGAAATCATATTTGAGGTCTTTAAATCTGTTTTAGGTGTTTGTTTTAGTTTAGAATTGATTTTTAAGGATTTGTGTATACTTATCTTGAATCTGTGGTGGTTTTATGATTTTCAATTACATAATCTTGATGCTTAAGCTTTAGTCGAGTTTAGGTGTTTTTGTATGTTCATTTTGATGTCCTTAACACCTTTGAGATCTGGTCTAATGGTTTTGTGCAATGGTTTTTAGTTTTTTTTACCTTTTTTACCCATTTTGATAAAAACTGTCAAGAACACATTTCATACCAATCTAGTTTTTTAAATCGAAAAATTAGTTTAAGTAAAACTTTGATGTTAGAGTCTTGAAAATTGGTGCACATGGTAGTTTTAAACATATGAGTTTAAGTTTTTTGAACTTATTTTTTGAAGTTTAGACTGATTTGATAACTAAAATATAGGTGCACTAGTGTTGAAAACTGCCTTAAGCTTATGTAACACGTTCTTTGTTTCATAGATTGTCTTAGCTTAAAACTGGTTTGAATTTATGTATCTATCTAGTGCTAAATATTGGTAGTTGATCAGTTAAACTTAAGATGTTTAGGCTTTTAGCTTATTTGAGTAGCTTTTTCTTAGCTTAATGATGGCTTAAAAGTTGCTTAAAAATATGTTTAGAGAATTTGCTTAAGTCAAATTAAGTATCAGACCTGTTAAGCTTTTGGCTTATTTTTAAGCTTATCTGAGGTTTAGAAAAATTTCACTTTTACAAAAGTTGTTTATAAATAGCTTATTTAAAAAGCTGTTAAAAAATTAGCAAATAAAAAACACTAGAGTGTAGGAGAAGTCAAGGTGAGCAAGGCTCGAACCTGAGACCTCTCCCACACAACACCAACGCTTTATAACACACCCTGCTAACCATCGGTACCAATAGGACCATCTGGTCACTACTTGCACCATTTGGTATTTAAAGACTTCTTAAGCCCCTTTTGCTTATAAGACTTTGTATCTTATTAAGATTATTTGTGGCTTAAACTTTTAGCTCAATTGCAACATTTTAATTTTTCATAAGAAACCTGCTCCACTTTTTAGGCTACCTTAGGTAATATTTAGAATCTTTTATAAAAATAGTTTTAGTACTTTTTAGGAATTTAATTAGATTAAAAACTTTAAAAATTCATAACTCAAAATTTAAAAGTCGAAAAAAATACAAATCTTTTTTAGATAATTTTCTTTTGTCATTTTTTAGGTTTACAAGTAAAAAAATCATTCGTAGGGTTAATTTTTGACATAGTTGATAATTTAGACGCGTTTTAGGATTCCCGGTATTCGTTTTAGTTTAAATTTGTAGTTGTTTTAATTATCCTTAGTAGCCTTTATTGCTTTCCCCGTAGAAATAGAAATCCAACCCCCAATCTTTGTCTTAATCAAAGCAATAAACCCAAACCGAAACATCAATTGCAAATTCACCGGCCCGTCGAAGGAAACGACCCGGGTACGATTTTAAGCTTTGTTGTTGCAAAGTGAGAAAAGTCGATACTTCCGGTTATATATATATATATATATATATATATATATATTATTTTATTTGTAGATTGGTCTTATTGCCTTTGGAATTTTTAAGGTGAATTGGCTAGTTTTACTAAGGTTTTTGTGGTTTATTATATAAATTATTATACTTGATTATTCATAACGAGTCAATGCACTAGAAGCCTTATAACACACACTATATAATCAATGGGTCGTTTTTTGGTTTTAAATAATCAATGTGCGGCGCGGGTTTTGTGGTTCGGTTTTATGGGAAAACTCGCAAAGCATTCGCATCTTTGCGTCTTTATTTTTTGCTTAAAACCGTTCCACCGGTTTTTTGCGGTTCGGTTTTTGTGGATTATAACCGGTTTGCCGTGCGGTTTCTGCTTCACACCCTAAACACCCACCTTATTTTCTCTACCCATAACATTAATCATTTTGGATAAATTTTTTTTTCGTATGAACATATATCACACATACCACGATATACATTTAATAACAACAATTTATATGAAAACATAATAACAAATTTCACAACTTTCACATATAATCAAACATTTAAAACATGTTGCAACTTAATGTCACTTAAACAAATGGCATGACTAATATTACAAATCAAAAGTTGACAACCCAATTTTAAAATCACTATGAAAAAGCTAATCCACTATTATCTAAGGTCGGATTCCCTCATGGCCTCAGTTTTCATGTCATTCAGAGCATATAACGCATAATTATGGAACATAAGGTTTTCGAATGCTTCAAAGCATCTACCTTACACGTAAATCGAGTATCGGTCTCCCTTTTAACAAGCAGATCCTTTAGATGTCACTCGTGACATTCCAAATATTTTGTAAATACGAGGTCCCATGATTAGTTTGAAACTAATTTTGGTACTATTAACAACATGCTTAATCACAAGTGTTTCTTAACAAAACGATTTTAATTCGTTTTTGTTTAAAACACTAATGTTTTGTAAGATTCGTTTTACAAAACCGTTTTAAAAGAAGTCTTTCGATTAAAAAAATTAAACAATATCACTTATTACATAATGTTTTAACAAAAACACATATGTAATATGATGTTGTCAATCTTTATTAAGAAGATCTTAATAAATCTATTTTTTTAATAAATCTGTTTCACATGATCTATTTCTACAAAGAAACTCAACAAAGTTTCAGTATATCTACTCTTCTAAAGAAACTAAACAAGGTTTCTATAGATATACTTTTAAACTCCAAAATATTTCAAGAATTATATCTAGTTAATAATTAAACTTGACCTGATTTAAAATAAACTAGACAAGTCAAACAAACACTTCCACTAATTTAGTAAAAATGATGTATATAATTCGATATTTAATAATAACTTGTATTATTATCAATATCTTGTTTCAAAGAAACTCTCATTGGTTTCATTGAACATGTTACAGTTATCTAGAAAATAACAACTTGCATTTTATAAGATATATTTCAAAGAAACTCCACTTGTTTTTAATGGATACGTTCTAATAATCTAATAAAATAACAACTTTTATTTTATGAGATCTGTTTCAAAGAAACTCCACTTGGTTTTAATGAATACGTTCTAATAATCTAATAAAATAGCAACTTCTATTTATGAGATTTGTGTCAAAGAAACTCCACTTGGTTTTAATGAATCTAAATTCATCATGATTTGCAACTATGTTAGTAACTGGCGCACCAATTACATTTACAAGATTCACTAGGGTCACACTTGTGTTACTATTAGTAAACTTGTCACAAAAATAGTTAAGAACTGTTAAAATAATTTGGTATATAATAAACTCGACTTGGTTTATATAAACTTGTACTAAATCTGATTAGGAAAAACTCAATCTTGGTTTCAATAAATCTTGGAACATAGGTAATAAACAAACTAAAAGATCAGTTTGAAAAGAAACTCACCATGGTTTCATAATAAACTGATTCAATAAACTGTTTTAAAAATAGTTTATAGATATGTAACACCAAATTTGTCAATTAAAATTCTGTTTACTTAAAACTGGTTTTCCAAAGAAACACAATCTTGGTTTCGACGAAAAACAACTTGTATAAAAATCTGTTAATTAAATTAATCTGATTTAAACAAAAAAGTGTTTTAATTCTATTACACAGAATCTATTTTAAAATTGTAGGAAAACATGTACACTTTTATTAAGATAAAATCAGATTATAATCAATAAATAATTAACCGAAAATAAAACAAACAGAATGAGGTAGAAGCAGAAGACAAACACTATAAACGATAATTAAATAAAACAATAAAATAGTAAAAGGACTTACTAGATCATCATCAAGGAAACACTCTTCGAGGCACGTGTTTGACACGCTTAGCACTAAAGAGTTGAGGCATGTGTTTGATACGCTTCCCTTAAAACAGATTTGTCGTCTGTTTCGCAGGGTACAACAACCGAAACAGTAAGTTGTACCGTCGGACTTAACAAACTGCCTGGAATATCACCTTTCGAGATGTGTACTCCATAAGTTGGAAATCAATAATACTTATTAATTTGATGTGTATCAAAGCTATGGAATTAGAGCCTCTGTTTATACACTATAGAGTCCTCACAAGTTTACTCATCTCACGGATGTGAGATAGAAAATAAACATAAATTCCTCTTTAAGCATGATACCGAATATCTAACTTTGAGACGCGATATCTCGTTCACATCAACTTCATTTTGGACACATGAAAGTTCATTGCGAAGCTCTCTACAAAGAGAACGCAAACTTACAAACTATTACTTATATATATGACACATACATATAGATAATTGTGTCCAAAGTTGGTCAAAAATCACTTTGTCAACCAAATTTTTCAACAATTAATAACCATTCGTTGTCGGAATCTGTGATGTTTCTGTTACCGAATTATGATGGTGACAGATCTTGGTCAAATATGGGTTTACAATGGTGGTGGTGTTGAAACAATTTGAGAAAAAGAGAGACTATTATAAAGAAAATAATTGATGAGGGTAATTTAGTATTTTTAACATATTAATAAAAGACAAACATTCAAATCATGTGTACTTTTCTAATAAGAAAATTTACACGTGTCGAGCAATGAACTTAGTGAAGCAGTAGAGGGTAGAGCTTGATCAAAATGGGAAGGAGAGGGTTCAAATTGACTACTTCTTGGATCAAGTTTAAGTTCCATGATCCTTTTGGGAATTTTCTAAAAAAAACTATATTATGTTATTTTTTTCATTATTTAAAAAAAAGATAAATAGACCCATCTTGAGAAATCAAATACCCAAATTATATTACTTCCTCCCTCCTAATTTATAAGCCAATCTTTATCTTTATTTTTAAACT
>BQNB010046246.1:20272-42183 GCA_026074375.1 Tanacetum coccineum | reverse complement strand
TGCTCAAATTCTTAGAATACCTTGTGAGGGTGCGTGTGTCTTTAGTAACAGATGGTCACTTGATGAGTTGGTATATGGTGCCCCTTTGGAAGGCCCATATTAAACCAACCTCCCTTCTCCTGATGATATCATCTCATATATTCAAGAAGATTGAGAAGGTCAAGTCACTCGCATCCGTCATCAAGAAGAAGTTGAGGTTCAAGATTATCAAATTCTCACTCGTGAAATTGTGTCAACTTTGAAACCTTTGGAAGAAATAATTCGGGAAAATGTTTTCTGTTTGGGGGGTAATTGGGACCACGTTCCCGCATGTCTTTGTTATATGCTTTATTGTGTTGTAAACTCCGAAAAATTCAATCTTGCCTATTTCATGGCAAAACGAATGGAGTGGGTTACTAAGCAAGCTAGGTTAATTCTATCCTATGGTATGCTATTAACCCCCTTGTTTGATTTCATCATTGGTGAAAATCCCGAATTGCAAAATGAATCTTATGTCTTGTACGATCGTGTCATGAATCCTCTTGCCGCTCAACTAGAGCGAAAACCCAAAAGGGATCGTGGCACGAGAAGAGGTCGTCAATCCACTTCCTCCTCCACCTTCGATCAACCATCCTCATCTCATCTCAACGATGATGATGATGATGGAAATGACGAAGGGACGTCACGTGCAAGTACCCCTTCCCCCATTCGTTATGTCAATTCGTTAACCAATCAAGTTCCTCAAGTTTTTCAAAATCCACCTAACATTGACCCTCACTTGGAACCATTTTACACCGCCAAACCGAAATCATCAACCGTCAAGTAAAATTACGAGATGAGCAGCGTGGTGGAGTAAGGTCAATCGGAAAAAGTCTCAATTGTGGAGAAACATGAAGAAGTGAGCTGTGAGGGAAATTACTTTATGACATTATTATCTATATTATTTACCAATCTATTATGCTTAGGTATTCAAACTTATGCTACTTATTAGTAACTCAGTATGAAGTACGCGCAACATTACTTGCCTTGGATGATCATTCAATTTTATCATCCTAAACTCATGCTTGCATGCACCTTGATACACTTTGGCTATTGTTATATTATGCATGCTTATAAAATTATCAATTTGCCTACATATGATTTCTTGATTGAGCTTAGGATGTTTAGTTTTATAACCTTGATTGTTAAGTATTAGATGATTTATGGTGAATTGGAATTGACTACAAAAGGGAAAAATAGGAAACTGTCTTTGTACAGGATTTACAGAAAATCAGGAAAAATGGAAAATTTTCCTGTCTCCAGAGAACGACCCCCATAACTACTGGGCGGACCCTAATATATATCGAACCGCCAGGTATTTACGGGACCGCCATCAGAAGTCACGAAATTTTCACTGTGGCTCCTGATTTTCTGTGCAGCTGACTATTCTTTCATAGACCCAGCTAAACCTTCTGCATTTTGCTAAACCACTTTTGGAATCCAAAAACTCAACTCTCATGCTTTTTCACTTTGATCTTTTCCTCCCTAATTAAATAAGTCATCCTCCCACTTCTATCATCATCTTCATCTTCCTCACACCATTCTACCATGAATTCCACCAATGCTTCCTCATCTAACCACATCCACTAATCAAACATCATCAAGTCAAGAGAACACATCTTCTTCCTTTCACTCAAAACTTCAAATCTCACCACCATCCTCAAATGAACCAACTTCTCCTCATCACTTGAACCCCTTGCTTGACAACATTTTAGATGTTCCTCCTAGACCTCTAAACCCTCAACCACTTCAAAGTCATCCCTCTTTGGATATCACACTCTCTTTGTCACCAATCACTCCTCTTGATCACATTCATGACACTCCATCACCACCATCTCCACCCCAACCTCAACCACCTATCATGGGCCATCCTCTTTTCTACAACTATCATGACTATCATGGGTCAACTTGCATATGTTGCTCTCACAACCGAAACCTTTTCTTCACTTTAAGAGATGAGATGAACATCATGTTTGCTCATCTTGAATATCTTCTCACTACCGCAATCACCTCTCACTTTCCACCACCACCTTGAAATGTTTTCAAAAATTCTCATAAATGCGTCACCCAAAATCTTTTGCTCAAAAGTCATCCCCTATGAATCATGAATCATCTAGGACTTATCTCCTTTGTATGTTTAGATTGTAGTGTAATTTATGGATTTATGTTTTCTTGCTTATCTTAGCTCTATTGTATGTTGTATGTGCCGTCTATTTATGTATGAGTTTCTTGATTGTTGAATGAAACTCTATTTTGGGTGACTTAAATCTCATATATTGCTTAAAGGATATTTGTCTTGCACTTGTACCTCTAACTTTGTTTTGTAGCAAACAAATTTCGCGTGTGATCGAGAGGATCTGATCCTTTGATGCCCCGAACAAGGGGGGCTCACATCAAGGGGGAGTCTTGATATCGTCAATTTCTTTCTTCCTACAACAACTCGACGATCATCCTTTTTGAATTCGACAAAAAAGGGGAGAAATGGAACAAAACTCATTTAATAATTTGACATCTTTAATTTAAATGAGTTTATATTTTGTCATCATCAAAAAAGAGGGGGAGATTGTTATACAAAGAATAGCTTAAAAACGTTATGATATGTTTTCGACCTCGTCAACGTTTAATAATAACAAAATATAATAACTTACAATAAAATTAAACGTTTACAACATTATTAATCTAAAATATTTCTAGATTCAGTGATACACTAAAGGGATGAAACAACCAAAATCATTATTAAGCATGGTTATGATACAGAAAATATTTTGCCTCATACATTACATTTTTACAAAAGATGTTCACAAATTTAATTATACAAAATATTTCAATTAAAAAAGAAAAGTTTTATTAAAAACTTAAAATTTGAAATTCAAAATTTTCCCCCAAAACAGAAGCTTCTACACCAGATACAACATTCCCCACAAAAAGATAAAAAAGGGAGCGGAGTCTAGGTGGCAGCCCCCTTATATATATGGGACCACCGGGACCGCCACCATTTACCGTTAATTTTCCCTGTCTATAAATACTGGTATACCCCTTGCTGAAAATTATTCCTCTTTGCACGAAATTTTTCTCAGTCTGCATTTTTAAACTTCTTCTCTCTCTAAAGACTTCTTTCTCTTCCACAAAAACTCTTGATCACATGACATACTTAATCTTGTTTCAAGTGATCTATCTTTATCTTCTTCAGCCTCATATTTCCTTTCTATCCAAGTGCAAGAGAAGAAACACTTCGTATTCGCCAAAAACGAAGTGTTTGATTATGATCTCTCATCTCTTCTTGCTAAGTTCCAATCTCCATGGTAATTACTTGTGTATTTGTATTAGTAAATATTATTAGATCCGATAGTGGAGATCTTGTGAGTGTGTAATATCTTGTTGAATGTAGATTCCTAGTTAAGATAGGACTCGACAATTTGCTTAGTGTCGAAAATAAACGTAAAGCACGTGTTACAGCGGTTTTCTCGCCCTAAAGGAGCTTTTTGACATAGTGAAATCTCGAGTCAGATACTCGGGGAGTAGTAGTAGGGTGAAGAGGTCTTCATAGCCGTACCACTCTAAAGATCTTGGTGTCTAGGTTTGGTTGTTTCTTTCCCTTATCTCTTTACTTTATTATGGTGTTATCTAGTTCTATATTTAGATAGTTATTCTTTGTTCATAATTGTGAATTGGTTTAAGAAAACATATAACAAACTTAGATCTAAACATTTTTGAAAGTAAACTTTTAAAACGTGTAAACTATTCAACCCCCCTTCTAGTTTCCACAGTTTCAAAAGTTACCATATTATTGTTACAATCTTAGAAAAGGTAAATCCGGGTACGAGAACTAATATAAAAGTAGACGAACATGGAAGATTTGAAATGTTTGTTTCATTTGATCTTGGTGTTGCGGTTTGTACATTTTAAGACCACTTATTATGTTTTTATTGTATCTACGATTTCAATTTTATTCTTTACTAACCAATCAATGCCTTTTTTATGGTCACAGATTGATAGCTTCATGAATTATTTAAGACCACTCGTTATTATTGATGGCGCTCACTTAAAGGATGACGTTTACCATGAGGTAAATCTTTTGGTTGTAGGGATGGATGGTAACAATCAAACTTTACCCATCGCATTTGGCATATGTCAAGGTGAGGCCAGTGCTGGTTGGACATGGTTTTTGGAAGAGTTGAAAGCTTGCATTAGTCAAAAGCTAAACTTGCCTTTCATGGTTTTTGTTGTCATCATTTAATGATGAATGCGGCAATAAAAAAAGAAAGACATAAAGCGGTGTATTGGGAGGATTGCAAGGCTTACACTACAGAGGCTTTTGATGAGTGTAAGGATTATATTCTGTAACATTTCGTATTTTCAGGTCATTTACGACGTCATATAGTTCACTAATTATTTTTTTTCTTTCTCGTACGTGTTTACTTTTAATTTTATTAGTTAAGTTAAACCGCGTAAGCTATAAATTAACAATCAACGTAAACGGACACCAAACGGATAAAAGTTTCGTCAAGCGAGCATTATATTATTTTTACAAAAGTAATAATAAACTTTTTATATTTTATTTTTATTGGTTGCGTAAAACGTTACGTTTCACAATAAATTACGTTTAGGTATTCCCGGAATCCACCTAAAACTTTTCTACGCCTTCAACCATACCTATTTTATATCTAATGCTTAAAGTATTATAAAACTTATTACCTACATTTCATCATTGAGCCGACCCTTACAACACGAAGACAAATAGACAAAATACATACACTATTACAAAGTTTATGCTGAAAAAACGACAACTTATACATCTCAATATATGACTTTCAATTTTCATTGGAAAATAAAGAACTAGCTAAACATCTAACCTCGATTTCATGGATAACATCTTCTTTAGGGAACCAATAAACACAATTCCTTAAAACCATGGGATGATCCTTTCTTTTGGAGACAAAGACTAAAGACTTCCATGTTTTACTCTAAGTGTTCTTGACTAGTCTTTAGGATATATAAGGCTTTAGCTAGCATATTACATACACACTTCTCACTTTCAAGGTGTAAAACACAAAAACTCTTCCTCCCTCCTCCTCCTTTAGCTCACGGCATACCACAAGGACCATACTCAATCCATACAAAAATTTTCTACCACTTATACAAGCATACGCACAACATATCTAAGATCTACTAAGATGGTTTGAAGGTTAGGTTAAGTATTTTCAAGTGTTGAAGCAAAGAAAATGAAATTAGGGTTTCTTGGAAAATTAAGGTTTCTAATCTTGCAAGCTAGGGTTTTGTTGCAAAACAAGTGTGTAGATCTTGTTGTTCATCATCATACATCTCATTAAGGTTATCTAAAGCTTTTTATGTCGTTACATTAATCATCTTTATGTGTATATATGTTCTATATAGCAAAATCACCATTAGGTTACTTTTTAACATGTGGAATGGATTTTTACTTGCGATTATGATTTCATGTGATGTAAAGGACTTGTTGATCTTGATAATCTCAGGCAAAATATGGAAAAATGGACTATATAATATATGAGACTTATAATATAAAGAGTTATAAAGGACTTGTGGTAATTTATGAAGTTAAAAAGTAAATAAAAACAAAGTTATATAAATAAACCCCAAAAGATATATAGGGGATGTTTTGGTTCATATATGGTAACAGCCCTATGATGTTTTATAAAGATAGTACGCCTCATGACGATTCCACAGAGAAGAAAACTCGAAAAAACTGATTATAACGAAAAAAGATAACGACCATTTTAAGTTTACGTTAAATATAATCTTTATAAAACTATTTTATAAAAAATTACTTATTCACCACAGAAACTATATTTTTAAAACTCATTATAGGATAAAAACTTTTAAATACAAATTACACGAAAGAATCGCTAAAAAAGGAGTTAAAACGAATTAAGATAGAACTTTTTGAATACGAGAATTAACAATAACAAATCTATAAAAAATAAATATATAACTGTTATAGAAACAGTAAAATCACTATTCATAAGAAAAACTCAAATTTTTGAAAATGTTCTTTTCTTGATAACTCGTCTTAATACGAAGGCGTGGTACAAGAAACAAAGAAATGGACTGAAAAACGAGAAAGTTACGCCAGATTTTACCTAACGTATACTTAAAACGGTTTTTTACTTTATAAATATGATTTCACTAACCGATTAGATGGTGGATGTAGCTATTATAAATATATTGGTATTAGTTAATCATAGTACTATATACAAGGAGTTCATATGAGAGGCCTTTTTGTGGTGGCGTATTGACGAGTTTGTTGGGATTTACCTATTTAAAGTGTCCTAGCTGCTCATCACGTCAACTACATAACCTTCTTAGATTAATGATAAGCCTAACGATAGTATGAAGATCTATACGACCTATAAATAATCCAAGAGTGTTAGTAGTTATACGACCCTATATTGGATTAGGTGCCTTCGGATTCCCTTTCCGTGCCGCATTTTTCTATTGCGAAACATGTTGTTACACGCACTCGATGTATTCATATCCCCATTCTATCTACCTTGTTTTTCAAACTCTAACGGATTGAATTAAAGCTTGTTTTTACCTACGACATAATGTATTTAAAATCTGTAAGGCTATTTCGGGTTATATTATGCCTAAGTACCCTTGCACAAGAGTCCCCTTGTATCATGAACCGTGAGTTGCTATATTTCGTAAGCGCGATTGTAGTGGATAGATCTCTCGGGACTGACAAATCCCCACCTTTCTTGGTTCACAAGTTGACTTCATGGTGCATTACCTTTTGAATAATAACGTTTGTTTGTTTGGCATCCATTCGTTTTACTGCGTGGGGGGCATTTATAAAGATTTCTTATTACGTTTAGGGTTCGGTGTCAGGAGCTATGCAATAATACCTGTTTGTGGACTACGGAATATGATTCATGTCCTAACTACACTTAAATCTTGTGGTCCACTCTTTTACCGACAACACCTATGGATTCACTCAAACCTTGGTTGTTACTTTTAGCATGTTAAATTTCCGGTCCTAAGGTATAACTTGGAAGGGACCCCGTGAGACTGGATACCAATGAAGAGGATTCTGTTTTTATTTAAATTTGATGCAAACTTATCTATCTTAAAAAAAAATTAGTCATCTTTGGGTATTACGAAACTTTTGGTTAATTATGAACGTATTGAGAAATGTGTAACGACTTTTAAAACATATTGGGACCTAATATATGAACTCTATTATTTTTGCTATGGCATTCGAATGAATCTATCTTATAACCGTCCATTTAAGGTCGTTTCGCTATAGTCCTTGATTGTTGTACTTTGACGTAGCACCCCATTGTTAACATTCCGCTGCTACCTGATTTTGGGGTGTGATAGATGTACAGAGCCACAGGTGATAGGGAACTGGTCATTTTCAAAACCTATCTATAACCACAAAGTTTAAATGGTTTCTTTCTTTCATTTTTAAAATACAGAAGTCCTTCAACGCTATTCACGATATCTACGCGCTCGCGTATTCCCTGACCCTTTCTTACTTTTCCGATTGTCATTATTGCATTATATATAATCTTAGATATATAATACTTGGTTTAAATTCGATCTCTTACGTCTATCTTTTGACATATCAGTATCTATTTCTATCGGTCAATTATGTAAATATCGACCATCCTGATAAATTTATGATTATTTATATCATTCTCCATTATTTACCATGTGCCATGACTCTGCATACCTTTACAAATTCTCAACGAATTGTGTACTTGTGTTGCCAGAATCATGCCGCCCAGGAGATTTAAGAAAAAATATGTTAGGAAGATAAGTGAAAAGCGTGTGGCCACAGCATTTAAAATACGAAAAGACTAGAGCTGACTCAAACAATACGGGTGGATCCGGATCAACAAATACTGGAGGAACTGTTGTACCAGAGATGCATGGATGTTCGTATAAGACATTTATGAATGGCAAGCCTCACTCTTTCAAGGGGACTGAAGTGTAGTCGGACTGAAACATTGGTTCTAAAAGATGGAGCAAGTGTTTAAAATTTGCAAATGTGTTGAAGATGACAAAGTGAAGTTTGCTATATGCACGTTCGAGGGTCGTACTCTCACCTGGTAGAACAGAAATGTTCAGACTTTGGGACTTGCTAATGCTAATCAAATCTCCTGGAGCAACGTAAAAGCTATGATGACCACTGAATACTACCCATCAACTGAAATCCAAAGGATGGAACGAGAACTTTGGACTCTGACATTGAAAGGAGATGGAAGCTTACAACAATCGTTTCCACGAACTGGCCTTGATGTGTCATGAATTGGTGCCTACTGAAAAGAAGAAGATTGAAAGGTATGTTCGTGGGTTTCCTGAAAGAATCAAAGGAAACATCACTTCTTCAAAGCCTGCGACCTTGCATGAGGCAATCAACATGGCCCGTGAACTGGTCGAGCAATCAGTTCAGGGTAGGGCTGCAAGAATTGGGGAAAGCAATAAAAGGAAATGGGAAGACAACCAGAGAAACAACAACAACAATAACCATAACTACAACAACAACCATAACTACAACAATAACCGCAACCGAAACAACAATCATCACCAGCAACAAAACAGGAGACAAGAAACTGTCAGGGCATATGCTGCAGCCCCAGCTGAAGGAAAAATCTATGCTGGAAACTTACCAAAATGTAATCGGTGCAACTTACACCATCATGGACGATGTCCTCCAAAGTGCCAGAGATGTCAAAAAATAGGTCACCTGGAGAAGGATTGTAGAGTTAGGCTTCAGGGTGCAGGTAATGACTTCCTGCAGAATGTGACATGTTTCGGGTGTGGTGAGAAAGGACATTTCAAGGACAAGTGTCCGAAAGCAGGGAACCAGCAGAATGATGGAGCTCGTGGGAGAGCTTATGTGGTGGTTGAAAATCCATAGCAGAATCTGAATGTGGTCACGGGTACGTTTCTTCTTAATGATCACTACGCTTGTATTCTCTTTGATTCGGGTGCTGAGAAGAGTTTTGTATCTTCTGCGTTTACACATTTTATTAATATTGCCCCTGCCACTCTAAACACTAGCTACGAAGTAGAGTTAGCAGACGGAAAAGTCGTTAGCACCAATACCATTTTACGTAGTTGCACCTTAGTCTTGTTAAATCACGTGTTCAAAATAGACTTGTTGCCAACCCGGCTAGGAAGTTTTGATGTTATCATTGGAATGGATTGGTTGGCATACCACCGAGCTCTCATCGATTGTTATGAGAAGATTGTCCGTATTCCTCTTCCGAATGGCAAGATTCTTGAAGTTCAAGGCGAGAGGCCGGAAAAGGATCTTCGTTCACTTGCATGTATCAAGGCTGATGAGAAAAAGCTTGATGACATACGTGTTGTCCGAGACTTCCCTGAGGTATTTCCAGACGATCTGTTAGGTTTACCTCTTGTGCGAGAGATAGAATTTCGCATTGATCTGATTCCAGGCGCATCGCCAGTTGTTAGATCTCCATACCGGTTAGCCCCTTCAGAAATGTTAGAATTGTCGAACCAGCTTAAAGAACTTCAAGAAAAAGAAGAAAAAAAGGTTTATTCGACAAGTCATTCACTATTGGAGCACCTGTGCTCTTTGTCAAGAAGAAGGACGGTTCGATGAGAATGTGTATTGACTACAGGTGAAACTAAACTAGTTTGACTATAAAGAAACTGTTACCTTCTTCCCAGAATTGGATGACTTATTTGATTCATTTAAAGGTGCGTGTTGCTTCTCCAAGATAGATCTTGTTCGGATTCATCAGTTGTGAGAGTTACGAGAAGAAATATACCGAAAGGACCGCGTTTTTTAGAACCGATTGGGCACTTTGGTTCACAGTTTCATGCCATTTGGGATGACAACGCGCCAGCAATTATTTATGGATTAATCGAACGCGTCTGCAAGCCGTTATTTGGACAAATTTGTAATTGGTGTTCGTTGAGACATTTTTAATCTCTCACGCCAAGTCAGAGAAAGAGCACGAAGAGTCCACCTGAAGTACAATTCTAGACTTACTCATAACGGAGCTCGCGTTGTACGCCAAATTTTCAAATTCGTACCGCGCCGCTCCTCTCGCCCTTATGGCGAATTTATTCATTTTGGTTGAAGGAAGTCTCAGTTCCTAGGACTTGTGGTCACCGAAACGGTATCCTCGTGGATCCTATCAAGGTTGACTCAGTCAAGAAACTGGAAGACCCTGATGTCACCAAGGGTAATCCGTTCTTTTCTAGGTTATTGGCAGGTTACTACCGAAGGTTTATCGAATAATTTCTCCAAGGCGCAAAGCCCATCACCCTTGTTGACTCAAAGAATTATGGCCTATGTGTGGGGCGATAAGCAGAGGAAGCTTCCAAATTCTGAGGAGAAATTAATGTAATGCTACTGTGTTAAGCACTCCCCCCGATGACCCGATGACTTTGTGGTCTATTGTGAGTGCAATCCAAAACAATGGTTTTTTGGGTGCGTGCTGATGCAGAAGGCCAATGATAGCATATGCGTCAAGACAGTTGAAGATACATGAGAATAATTATACCACCCACGACCTGGAATTGGGTGCGGTGGTGTTTGCTCTTAAAATCTGGAGACATTATCTTTATGGTACGAAAAGTGTCATCTACACTGACCACAAGAGTCTCCAGTACATATTCGATCAGAAAGAGTTGAATATGCGCCAAAGGCGGTGGATCGAGCTTCTTAGTGATTATGAATGCGGTGATAAATACGCCCAGGCAGGCAAATGTTCTGTCTTATGGTGGACAGATGCCTTTGAGACAGAAAAGAAAAGACTCAAGCCGAGACGTAGTACGTGCTTATGTGTTTACTATTCATTCTGGACTTAAGACTAAGATTTTGGAAGCACAGAGCGAAGCTTCCAAGGATCTCAAAGCCCCAGCTGAATGGCTAAGAGGATTAGAAAGACACTTTGAGCAACGAGCTGATGGTGAAATTTACTTCTTTGATCGTATCTGGATTCCATCAATTGGAGATGTAAGGAAATTAATCATGGATGAAGCTCATACATCTAGATATTCAGTACATCCGGGTGCAGATAAGATGTACTATGATCTGAGAGACTTATATTGGTGGCCTGGTCTCGCGAAGTCGAGCTATCGCGCGCCTGAGTACTGTTAGCAGATGTCCTTACATGCTCTAAGATTAAAGCGAAAACACCAGAAAAAAAAATAAAAAAATAAAAACCCATACAGGACTTTCTTCAGCAACCAGAAATTCCTGAGTGGAAATGGGAAAAGTTAGCATGGACTTTTATCACAAAGTTGCCTAAAGCACAGCTTCATGGGTATGATACGATTTGGGTCATTGTGGATAGACTGACCAAGTCGGCTCATTTCATACCTGATTCTGTGAGGACACAAAACCGAGAAGCTGGAAAGATTTCATGTCAACGAGATTGTTGCGAGACATGGTATGTGCCGGTGTCAATTTTTCATGGACCGTGTATGGTCGATTCACGTCACACTTATGGCAAGCTCTTCAGGAAGCATTGGGTACAATCAACTTACCACCCTCAGACCGACGGTCAGAGTGAGCGTACTATTCAGACACTGGAGGATATGCTTAGTAGCCTTTGTGTTAGTGGATTTTGGTTGGCAGTTGGGATACTCTATCTTCCATTGATTTGGAGTGCGCGTCTTATAATAACAGTTACCACACAAGCATTAAGTGGTTGCACATTTGAGGCTCTGTAACAAGGCGGAAATGTAGTAGATCCCCCGTTAATATGGAATGAAGTTGGAGAAAGTCAGCTTATCTGGACGAAATTGTGCAAGAACGACTGAAAAGATTCTTTCAAATCAAGGAAAAGATTGAAACGGCAAGAAGTCGCCAGGAAAAGCTATGCTGATATATAAGGAGACGTAAGCCTCTTGAATTCGAAGTGGGAGACGAGTGTTACTGAAAGGTATCCTCCATGGTAGGAGTGTTACGATTTGGTTAGTAAGGAAACTACACCACGATTATGTCGGACCATTGTGAAATCATCGAGCATGTTGGACGGTGGCTTATCAGCTCGAAGTTGCCCCAGGAAGTAGTTTTGTTCACGAACACGTTTTCATGTGTTCAAAAAACTCAAGAATGTTTTGGCGGAGCCAGGTATGTTCAGGTGCCTTGGATGAGATCGAGATTGATGAAAATCTCCGTTTTGTTTGAAGAACCTCTGAAGATCGATTGGAGACGTGATATATGAAGAAGCTAAAGCGAAGAAGAATTCCATTAGTCAAAGTTCGTTGGAACTCTCGGCAAGGAGCTGAGTATACCTGGGAACGAGAAGACCAATTCCGGATAAAATATCCGCATCTTTTCTCCGAACCCGTACCTTCGTCAAATGTCGCAACTTGAGCCTTGAGGACAAGGCTCATTTAACGGGGAAGGACTGTAACATTCCGTATTCTCAGGTCATTTACAATACTATTTAATTTCACTATTTATTTTTTTCTCGTACGCGTTCACTTTTAATTTTATTCTTTAAGTTAAATCGCGTAAACTGAAAATGATCATACAATGTAAACGGGCATTAAACGATTAAATGTTTACATCAAGCAAGTGTTATATGATTATTATGAGGATAATTAATGACTCTGTTCATTTTATTTTTATTGGCTACGTAAAATTCTTACGTTTCATAATAAAATACGTTTAGGCATACCCGGAAGTTCTAAAACCTAACTACGCCTAAACGAATACCCACGATTATACCCAATACTCAAAATATTAAATATAACATCATCTTATATATATATATATGCCGAAATTTATATAAGGAGACCAAGACTTTTCAAACATTTCATAATATCTAGATATTACATAAAAGATCTCTTACACCTTTTACAACTTGTCATGCTAACTTAACTAGGGTTAGAAAGTAACTAGGGTTTGGTTAGCAAGATATTTATACTATAAATACCATGCATGCATAAGTGATCTTTCCATAAACTTTTACATGCAAATTTCATTTTTATTTCTCTCTTTTATACCTCAAATCCCACGGCACCATTTAGCCTCAAAACAAAATCCATAACTTGATTTTCTAAGATTATACAACCCTATACACAACATACTTAAGGTATTCTAAGGTGTTTACAAGCCTTGGATCACCATTTGCAAGTATTAAGAAGAAAAAGTAAAGATTAGGGTTTTGGAAACCTAATCGCTAGGGTGTGTTTATTAGAAGGGCATTGTGGACAGAGTCTTATGGAGTTCTCTTCTCTTCTCTCAATTCTACGGGTTTAGCTCTCATTTTTACATGGTGTATACAACATCACTAAGTCTTCTGATCGCTCTAAGTTCAAGTACTTCATAGGGATTGTGTTGTGATTTTATGTGTATATGTTATTTCCGGCTCACACTCTCTACACTCACACACTCACTATCTGACTTTTAGTTGAATTGATGTTTAATACATTGTTTTAATTATAGAAGTTTCTCAATTTCGCTCTACACTTATTATGATGAATAGATACTATAGATAGAGTACCTTAAACCACGAGGCTTCTCTAGATAAAGTGTGTGTGTCATACTATGTGTGTCCACTTATTAAATTTGAGTACACATCGCTCTCAAGTGATTTAATATGTGTGTTTATGTTGTTAGAGAGAGATTGCTTATGAAAGCTGTTCTCAAGGGTATAAATAGAACGAAAGATCTCAGTATAGGTGGTATAGAGTTTACAAGTGACAACATGTGTGTGTACTCTCTATCTCATAGAGAGTGAGATGAGTATCCATTCGTGTATTTACGGTAGAGCCACCATATTAGAAAATATGGTTTTATAAGAGTTTTTATAGTAAACTACTAACCTTAATAAGTACATGAGAAAACTATAACGGTTTTATAAAAGAGGAACATGAAATACTATTGATTGTAGGGCAGTTGTCTCACGTACACTCCCCCTTGGACCTTAGGTGTGATGCGCGCGCTAGATTGAAAATAATAGCATTCATGAGATTTCCTTGGTAATTGGATAGAGTATATAGATGTATAACCGCTATGTGAACGAAGCTCTCACGTTAAAGTTCGTGTTTTACTATAAAATACTTTTATAAAACTATTTTTTATAGAAAGTAGAGACTATTCAGGTAGGTTGGAGTTTAGAACAGCTCACGGCTAATTATGATATATGCGCGCGCATTTACGAGATTCAGCGCGCTCACTACGGGCGTGTGAAGAATCGTTCTAACGGAATAAACGAGTAAATTTACGACATTTCACTGATATATTGCAGAGTTTTAAAAGTAATTTGTATATGTGTGTGATGAACAGTCTGAATAGTGTCACTATTAATGTCGAGTTGGGAAATTTGTTATGCTTAGTAAGATGTATAAATCTTATACCTACTTTTTAATCTCTAAGAACTTCACGAGTAACTCGAAGGAATCAGATATGTAAAGTGTGGGATTAACTCTCTAGCTAAATACGTTGAATCTCACGCTCGCGCTACTCTGTTGATACGCCGCAAGATGTAAAGCGTGTGGAGACAATATATAGTACGCTCGTAGACGTGAACAGTGATTTGAGAGATACTACGCATCGATGAAGAGATATCTAAGTACTTGAAAAATGCTAATAGAGATGAGAGATGCTCTCCCTAGATAGTCTTACTACGAAAGAGTGGACTGTAAGAGAAACGCGAGCAACGGGCTTAAAAGATCCAATTTAGGTCGTTTTAACAAAAAATATATTTATAAACGTTTTCATTTTATAAATATTATTTTACTAAAACGATTAGTCGGTGATTATGCTATATAGATTATTGGGGCAGGTATCAAAGTGCTATTATTATAGGGAGTTTTCATAATGAGGCCTTTCGGAGGCGTATCGCGATGTGTTGGATTTTCGAATTTAATGTATCCTAAACTCCTCGAACGTCTGTTGACATTGACCTTCATCTAATTATGATAGCCGAACGATAGCACACGTAATACTATAATATTGATATTGAATGTTTTTAAATGAAGTACTCGGTCTTATCGACCTTTAATTTAATAGGTTGCATCAAACGTTGTTGCGTGACCTTTTTATCTGTGATTATTGACTATCAGTACTCAATGGTGAGTTCATACGCCCCTTTTTACTACTTATTGTTATACAAACTCTTACGGGGTGAATTACATGTGCGTATTTTTACAATTGGACACAAGTGTTTTCTAAGTGTGTTTCAAAGTTGTTTGAACTGTATGCTATCCAGATTCTGCCATGTATATTTATTGCCTAGTTACACTATTGCCAATTAACGTCCATCCGGTATATATTATCATGAAACCGTTCAATTGCTATTGTAGTGAGCTGCTGCGGGGTTGTGGATGAGATTATAGGGACTGACAATCCTCACTGCGAGATTTATGGTCACAAGTTGACCATGGTGCATTTACATTGAGAATATTTTTAGGGTGTTGGCATAGCTCCTATACAATTGGGCGACAAAATATGTTTAGGGCTTCGGTTAATGAGTTGGTGCATATAAATAAACGTTTTGGACTACTATAAAAAAATTTTGGGGGGGGGGTGTTTTTGAGTCCTTTATTACATCGATCTTGTGGGACCACCAATTACCACCATCCTATGGTTGCACTCAACCTTTGTGTTGACCTTTTAGCATGTAAATTTCAGAGTCCCTTGGGTTATGAGACTGTAAGGGGAGCCAGTGGCGGAATCATTTGAGATGGATTCGGTGTTTTATCTAAATTATATGCAACTTTTGTATTGCATAAAAAATTAAGTCATCTTTTGACATTTTGTTTTAAATGTATGTTGGATGTTTAGGACATCAAAAACTTATGGGACCTAATGTATTAACTCTGCTTCGGATATTTTGTCTATAAATGATAGATTGGATCTGTTTAGGGAACGTGCGGGTCATTTCCTATATCTTGTTTGTTGTACTTGAAGTAGCACCCCAATGTTACTATTCCGCTGCTACCTGATTTTGGGGTTGTTACATATAAAATATTATAATTTTGTATGTTGGAGTCTTTCGATCTTGTTAGTTTTCCTGATGAAAGCTGAAAAGTTGACTTCTGTTGATTATTTAGCGTAAAAAATGGTTTTGGTTTAACCAGGTGTTTTGATGAAGTTTTGAATTCGTGAATGAATCATTTATGATTCGTTTTTCTATTTTATAGTGGTTTTGAGGTTTTCAGTGCTTTCCTAAAAGTTTTCTCGCGTTTAGCGAAATATCGTCACGCAGCGCGTACCGGCACGACAATTTATTTAAGTGTGGAGATTTATGAAGTTGGGAAAGTGATGATGGGTTTATTTATTTAATAAATTCATAATAATGAAATAATGTTGATTTAAATTGTAAATCGCGAGTGTGAGATTTGAAAGTTATCAGAAAAACGGTGGTTTTCGTGAAATTCAGTAAAAGACCGTAACAGCCGTAAAAAGGTGAAATTTTGGGTGAATATAAATTTCCAAGCTATATTTTGCGATTTGAAGTGTTTTTAAATGAATGAGCAAGGTTCGGTTGAGTTTTGTAAAAAAATTCATGTTTCGGTCCGGAGTCGGCCGATAACGGCTCAAAATGGATTTTTGTAGTAATTTAATGAGATATGTGTCATATGAATAACCCAGGTTTATAAAAAAATGATTTTAAACGCAATGGAAATGATAACTAAGTTTGGTTGACGTTTTAAATAAATGAGAATTGAGTTTTAATTGATCCCGACACAAAAAGGAAAACCCGAGACCCTCCTTGGATCCTATTTTGGACGCCTAGGGGATAAGGGGACATGATGGCTAAAATTTTGCTATGATGTCACACCTAGTACCATTATATACCTCCACCACCTCAACCATTTCACATACATGCATCATTTTGAAAATCAAAAACACAAAACTCTCTCTCTCTTTTTCTCTATCCGGCCGAACCACAAGGAAGAAGAAGAATAAAGATTTTGAAGATTTTGCCAAGAACACGGGTTAAAAATATATTATTGGGTTGTTAGCTAGTAGTTTTGGATAGTAGAAACAAGGTTTTTTGTCTTATTCGCGCGTCTCGATCGAACCAAGCTCATCAAACAAGTAAGTTTTTATAAAACTTTGAATTTAAGTTGTACTTTTGTGATTATGGTGATGTCCAGACGCTAGTTGTACAAGTTGATCGCCAAAAAGATCAAAACTTGAAATAAAAAATATAAAAAGGGTTGTTTATGCGTCGTTTTATAAGAGAAAGGAAGGAAAAGGGTTTTGAGTTTAAATAAAATGGTTGTTGTGGTAATTTTTTATTTTTGTAAAATGCTTAAAAGGGCTTATTTTGAGGTTACGCTTATTTAATAAGCTAAATGTAGCTTATTTGATTTTGGATAAGGGTGCGTTGGGATCGTTCGGCCCAACAAGAGTGGGTTTGCTTTGGGTCCGGCCGAACTAGGGTGCGTTTGGTTTGATACCGGCCCAACTAGGGTGCGTTTGGTTTGATATCGGCCCAACAATGGTGCGTTTGGCTAGTCCGGCCCAACTAGGGTCCGTTTGGTTTCGGTTTGGGTGACTTTGGCTTATTATTTTCGCCTATTGAATTTGGCTTATATTAAGCTTATAGCTTAATGGATTATGACTTCATTCGGGTTTAGCCTTATTTTGGTCGGTCTTATTTGAGCTTATATATAAATATGCGGCTTATTTTGAAGCTTATGGCTTAATTAGTTTTGAATTTATTTATGTAATGAGTTTATAACTTATTGTTCCGGCTTAATAAGCCCCGTATTATGGGATTTTGATTTATATTTGATGTAAATCAACGGACTTAAGGTCCATTGGGGTTGAATTGTATTTTGGAGAATTATGAAAAGAAGTATGAAATAAGTTTCGCTATCAGGCTAAGTATTTTAGACCATGATGAACCATATGACCCAGTAATAAGTAAATAAGTGTGTGGACTTTTATAAATGAATTAAAGAAAATTGTGTTGGACTAAAAGTAAGATTGTTGTTATACTTGTCGATTGTGAAGAGGTTATTTTGCCACGGTTTAATAAATCATGTCAATGGAATTGATATTGTGTTTGTCGAAAAACATCAGATTTGAGAAAATTGTTTTGGATTAAGGTTTAATACCTTGGAAAGGTCATAAAGGCGTGCGGGTCATGCCGAATTTTCGAAAGAATTATATACTTAAAATTTTGCTAAAAAGAGATAAAATTTTCAATGTTTTAACAATAAATAGTTATTTAACTTGAAGATTTAATACAATACGGACGATGTAATTTCTAGAAACTTTTCTTAAATATTTACTATTTATAACCGTTGTGTCGATTTTGATTGAGGAAATGGATTGGTGAATCTTAAGAAAGATTAAGTGTTGAGGTAAAATCCTTTGGGCATATTGAATGGCGAGATGTTGTAACTACCCTGTTAGCCTGATAATAAGACGAAAATAATAATAAAATATTTTTTTTTATTTAAATTATTGAATACTCATATTATATATATATATAGTATATATATATATAATTTATATGATTTATAGATAAATTATATATATATTATCATATATTACTATTATGTGTGTGTGTAGGTGTGTGTCTTATGCTTATAATGTGTGTGTGTGTGTGTGTGTATGTGTGTGTGTGTATGTATATCTAGCATATGGATTTCAGAAGTGCGGATTATTTGTCTTTAACTTTTGAGCTCTTGCTCATTTCTTTTCGTCAGTTTTTCGCGGAGTATTTTGGTCGATTGTATTTTTCGGGAATTTAAGGTGTTGAGCTTTGTTGTATTGGTGTCACACTTTGCCCAAGTGTTTTTAAGTCGTTTTCACGTAATTACCACACAACCATAATATGAGATAAAGTGTTGATAATGAGATAAAGTCTTGGTAATAAGACGATGGTTTTTGTAAGAAATTTAAGGTTTGAGGTAACGAGTTGGAATGATATGAATTGGAAATGGGATTTTGGGATGAAAATGAGGATTTTGCGTGAGTTAAGGCGAACACTTATACAATAAGATAATTTTGTACGAGTATTAATATAGTGAGTATCTATATTAGGTCGTTGCTGGGTATATTGTGCGCTTGCGTAGGGATTTATTATGTTTTGCTTTATTGACTTGTGCGGTTGCTTTGATTGCTGATTGAGGTGAGTTCTCGTAGCCCCACTTTTTATTGGTTTTTTCGTTGGGGGAAAATGATACTCAAATGTGTTTTGAAATGTTTTGAATTGATCTGTGCGAAATGTGGTTTTGTTTTTGGGACAAGATATGTGCTTATGACTGCTATGTGAATATTATGTGTTGTATGATTGTTTGGATCGGATGGGTACGCCTACCTAGTATTTGTGATATTATTGGATCGGATGGGTACGCCTACCCAGTATTTGTGTGATTATTGGAGTGGATGGGTACGCCTACCCAGGTTTGTATGTGGTCCTGCCCTAATTTTAGTGCTCCAGCTGGTAGGCCCTTTAGGTGCGTAAGTGACATATGGTTATTGATTAGCGGTGATGCTAAGGTTGTTTGCATATATTCACTGTCATATAGCACTATTGTCCATTGTTGAAATATTGGCACAACTTTTGGGTTTAAGGTCAAACCTACGAGCTCACCAACATTATTGTTGACGTTTTCGAGTATCATTTTCAGGTGTGTCAAATCAAAGGTACATGATTTGTCATTGGAAGTGAAAAGATGTAACCCAAAGGACTGGGTTAAGAGATGGACGAGGTTTTGACTTATGTTAGATTTTAACTTGTATATTTCTGTAAAAACTTCAGTTTTATGAATGTAAGTTAGAAAGAGTCTGATCTTGTTATTCTTGTGCGAAGAATGGTATCGTCGCATCCGTGTTTCCGCCGTTGACGGGTGTGGAAGCATTGGTATAAGAGCCAAGGTTATAGACGAATGCCGGTTTTTATTAATAAAAGCGCAACTATAACAGAACAGTGAAGTCTATTTTAGTAAAACCTCGAACATGGCAAAAGTTAAATAACCCGAGCAGTTCATGGTATTATTCCTAAATTACGCATGATCAACTATGCTTAATTCAGGAAGGACTATGAAATGATGGGGGTAGTTTTCTAAAGTTATGTTAGGGGAGGGAAGGGATGTGTAAGTAATGTGACCACACTGAAAGGATATGACTGTAGTAGTGATAAGTACACTTCGCGAGTGTTTTGATTGAGATTGTCTTGGATTTTAGGATTGTCATGCTGCCTTAGTAGTAGTAGTGTGCGATGCCTAGAGAGTGTAAGTAAAAATCATCGCGAGTAGCGATGATTGATTGTTTGGTGTTGGCCATGCTTGCCTTAGAGTAGTGCGTGTTGCCTTGAGAAATTTTATGGATAGTCGCAGGTAGCGACGTGATTTGGGAATGTGCTTTGATGGATTATGTGTTTTATGTGTTGACCAGTCATGCCTATTCGGTATCGAACTTGGTTGGTGATTGTTGTTTTAGTTTTGCGTTATATTTATTATATATAAAGGATTTATATTTATTTATATACTTATAGGTATATATATATTATATAATTACATATATATATATGTATGTTTGTATATATATATGTATATATACGGTTACGGACGTCTAATTTCAAACGTTATGATGATTTGTATATGTAAGCAATAATGATGCTGATAATTTGGATAAAAATATTTTATACTTATACCCTTTTACCGTGTTATCACAGGATGTCTACCCCAGTGTTTGTTGACCCGGAGAGTTCCACCCAGGCTGACGGAGCTCAGAGCTCCCGAGTGCCCGTGCCACTTCCTGAGGATCCCTATGAGGCCATTAGGCAGGCTTATCTGGATGGGACGGACACTGAGTCTGAGCCTTTCGAGGACCCCATTGATACTGAGACACCTGAGTCACCCCTCGCTATAGCACCACCTATACCACTATCTGAGAGTACCCTACCCGTTTTGGTTCCCATTCTCCGCAGGACCGCACGTATGGCTGTGCGCGTTCCACATGCGATGTCATCGGGCCTCTCTGCCGGTATGGCAGAGGTGGCAGCTATGTCTGAGTCCGCGTTCCGTAAGAGGTTTCGGTCCTCTTACGAGAGTTCGCCATCTGTGTCGCCACCAGACCTTCCTTCGCGGAAGCGTTATCGTGGTACGTCTGAGTTAGTAGAGGATAATGAGGAGGATGAGGAGATAGAGGAGAGTATGGATTCTAACAGTGTGAGTGAGGACGCAGATGATGAGGGTCCTACTGCAGAGGATGAGGATCCTGCTGCGGAGGATGAGGGTCTTACTACAGGGGTCGAGGGCCCCGGTATAGATGATGATGGTTATGGTTTAGATGATGAGGGTCGTGGTATAGACAACGAGGGTCATAGTGTAGAGAGTGATGGACTTGGTTTAGAGCAGGAGGAGGAGGTTGCACCTGGGGGTTAGTAGTAGGCAGCTCTAGTTGTGGGGACGACTGTGAGTACGCCTTTAGGACTTGGGTATGGAGCGTTGAGGCACCGGGAGTTAGCATTAGAGGAGGGTGATGTATATAGTACGTTTGAGGTCGTACAAGGTTCTGGATCAGCACCAGAGTCCGAGAGACCTGAGACAGTGTTAGCATTTAGACAGCCCACACTTACCATATGGACAGACCCGGAGGACGGTATGGTTTATATTGATATTCCTGATTACCCACCAGTAGTACCACCTGTACAGACACTACCTTCACCCGAGTGGACATCTGGTTCACTTCCTATTTCTCTATCACCTTCTGATGTTCCATCACCCATTTCATCACCCATGATACCTTTGACTGTACCATCTCCTGTAGCTACACCCGGTATAGCTGAGACTGAGGGATTTTTGACTGAGTTGGGAGCTCAAGTCGAGATGCAGGGGGTTTGATTGGTGATCATACAGTACAGTTGGAGGAGTTATCACCTGCTCTATTTGAGAGGTACGATAGGGACATAGGGGAGTTATTTACTAGGTCGGGGGCG
>BQNB010046246.1:0-18353 GCA_026074375.1 Tanacetum coccineum | reverse complement strand
GACAAATCCAAAGTCAAAAAGTGAAGAAAAATAAGTTTAGGGGCCAAAATTGCCAAATCCCTAACTTATTTAAGAAAGAATATGAAGAAAATGCTTGTGAGGGGCTTAAACTGCCATTTCACCAAAGTATTAACCACAAGGGTTATTTCTGCCAACCCTCCAAAGATGTAACCCAAAAGGACTGAAATTGCAAAGACATATATAACCTTGAGGGACCAATTTTGACAAACCCCCAAACCCACACCCCCGTTTGAAACACTGTATATCTTCAACAATCTTTCCCGCCAAACTCCCAAACCCCACATCCTGTCATTTTCCACCTCGTTGACCCCTCATAACACTCCAAAACCATCACCACCTCTTACCCCCCCCCCCACATGGGCTGTTGTCCAAGCTGGCAATCCCAAAGCTCCTTATTGGCCAAGAACAATCAAGGGTGTTGATAAATTTGTGTGGGCAGCAAGCATAACCAAGGGCCAGGATTGATTTGAGTTCCCACTCTCACAACAAACACAAGTCGGTTTTTGTGTCTACAAAGAAGCACAAGGAGAGAAGACAAGAGACCAAACCCTAGCTTATTTTTGGCTATAAAAGCTTTTGTAAGCCCTTGAGGCAAAAGAGTTTTTTTTAAGTGTGTAGTTTTTTAGAATTCAGTTTTAAGTTTTAAGTAGTCCAACTTTTATGTACTTGTCTCTTTTAAGATTAATGAAAATTCAGTTTTATGTTTTACTTTTTGTTCAAAGTTCTTAAGATATCTTATGTCTTTTAAGCTCATACAAGCATCTTTAACCTGTTGTTAAACCCTTATACAAAGATTTAAGAAAAATTCAAAAGAAAAAAAAGTTGCTGTGTGAATTAAGCTAAGGATGAATGAGCAAACTTGGATGGCTCATTGGGTTGTTTAGTACAGCTTATTTATAAGCTTGGGTAGGATTAGAGCTTATTAGGTTTCACATAATCCTGTTTTGAGCAAGGATCAAAGGTATACTTCTTTTTAAATTTTGCTTAAAAGTTACTGTAGCAAGCTTATTTTCAGCTTATTTATGCCTTATTTTGCTTATTTGCTTTTGCTTTTTACTTTTTAGTGCTTAACTATGCTAGTTTAATGCTGTTCTTTTAAAATTTGTGCCTAAACTAATCTTTATAAGTTTAAAATCCATTTTTTTAAAAGTATAAAGAGGTGTTTGGGTTATTTTGCCTGTTCTTTTTTAACCTTATTCGTGCTTAAACCATTGCTTGCTTAATACTTGTTTTCAAAACTTGGTGCTTAAACTAGTCTTTACAGTTTTAAAAATTCGTTTTTAAAATATAAAGAGGTGTTTGGGTCAAGCCCAAAATGGGTCAAAAGAGAAATGTTATGGGTTGTGGCCATTTGACCAAAGTTGGTTATCATTATTAAGCTTATTTAAGTCTGTTTTCCAAAAAATTTAAGTTCAAAAACTGTTTTTCAAGTTTTCTAATTTGTTTCTTAAAACTGTTGGTTTTAAAAGAAGCTCAAAGAGCTTATTTGGATAAGCTCTTGTATACTTGAGTTTTAGTTTCAAAATTGTTTCCATTTAGGGGGTTAGGGGCCCCCCCCCCAACCCCCCCCCCCCCCCCCCCCCCACCCCCCTAAACAAGCTGTGAAAAGTGTTTGAGTCATTTGTTTATTTTGTTTACTTAAGTCAAAACTGCCAAATATTTGTTGTCACTTTTTTTAAAAGAAAAAGCCCTTTTTCAAGAACTAAAATCAGCAGGTTTAATTAGTTTTTAGCAAATGGGATTTTGGATATAAGCTTTTCATAAGCCATTTTTTATCTGTTTACCATTTATTTTTCATTTAGAGCTTATTTGACAGCTTATTTCAAGCTGTCAAATTAAGCCCCTATTTTTTTAGTAAATTTGCCCTGGTGCAAAAGCTTGTTTTCAAACCTATTTTTCTTAGCTTATGTGTGTTCATTAGTTTAAGTCTTTTGCTTTTCTAAGAAGCCAATAAGCTCCTTTATTAAGCCCTAGCTTTTCAGACCTTAAGTCATCCTCTAGGTAGCTTAAAATTAAGCTCAAAGTAGGCTCTTTGACTGTTTCATCTAGTTTAGTGTAGTAAATAGCTTAATTTCTTTTCTGGCTTATTAGGTGTTTATTAATGGTTGAATTTAGCTTATTTTAGTTATAGTTGCTTATTAGGATTAAGTTTTCCTTGTTTCTTAGCTTATCTTGCCCCTTAACAAGCCTAGCAGCCTTAAATTCACCCTAGCAGTACTAACTCCAAAAGTTAGTACTGTTGAGTGTTTAAGCCAACTTCTGGCTTATTGGGCTATTTTAATTTGCTTATTTTTTTTCCTAGTGATTCATGATGTTGGTATGTTAAGCTGTGTTTGCTCATTTTCTTACTTGCATTGCTTATCATGTGTTAAAAGTCCATAGCAAAAACCAGCATGTGCCCTTAAGCTTATTTAAGCTTTCTGTCTAGTTTAGCCCTTTTCAGCTTATTTAGTTGCTAGATTTTAACTCATAGGTGCTTATTTAGGTTAGGTTAGAAATCCCTTTAAGCTTATTTGTTCAAATTCTAGCTTATTAGTCCAAAAAGTCAAAAAGGAAAAGCCACTTTTGCCTTAAAGCTTATTTAAGCTACTGCCCAACAAAAAGCCCTTTTTCAGCTTATTTTTAGCTTTTCTCAAATAGTCATAGTTATGAAAAATGATAAGCTCAATGTGTTTAATAAGTTTGTTTAAAAAGTTTTTGTAAAAAAAAAGGGGAGATAAGGGGAAACCCGGGTGAGCAAGACTCGAACCCGGGCCTCTACCCTCAATACACCCCTTTTATAACACACTCCCTTACCGCTGTGCCCTTGGGTCTTTTCTGTTAGACCCTTGGGCACTTGGTTATTTAAGGGAGTTTTACCCCTTTTAGCTATAAGCTTTTCCCAGCTTATTTCGAGCTTATTTATAAGCTCAATCTCGGGTTTCTTATTTTTCTTAGGATAGTTTTAGTGCAAAGTATTTTAGGTAATTTTTTCAGAATTTTTAAAAATAGTTTAGTATTTTTTATAATTTAATTTCGTTAAAAGTTTTAAAAATTCATAAAAAATACAAAAATTATCAAAAAAATATTTTTCTTTTTTAGAAAATTTTCTTTAGTCATATTTTACGTAGGAAAAATAGAAAAATTTTCGTAGGGTTATTTTTGTAAACTTTTGATTTTTAAAGAACGGGTCTCGGGTACGGATCTTGACTTGACTCGTTTTTGGGTCAAACGACCTCCGTTTTCAGTCTAGTCTTTTTTAAACTTCGTTATTTGTCATTTAGAAAATCCCCCCAAAAAATTTTAGCTTAAATTTGTTTATAGGGTTAATTTCAAAATTTTAGGTTTTGACGCCTCGTTTTTCGTGCTGTTTTCGTTCTAGGGAATTATTTAAGTTATTTAGCTTTCATTTTTAGGTTTTTCTCAATCGTTTTTGCTTGTTATTGATTAATTTAGCTTTCTACACTCCCAAATCATTACTCTCATTCAAACTCCAATTTTCCGACTGTATCGATTCTCCAGCACAGCCTCGCTGGGGATAAACGACCCGGGGATATTCTATACTACTTCTCGGTTTCATTGATTGTTTTTAGATTATACTTATTATATATATTTTATTATATATTATATATATAAGAGGTGTTAGTTTAGCACCAATCAAATTTTTGGCGCCGCTGCCGGGGAGGCTGTGAAACCGATTATCGTTACGTTTGACCATTTGTGTTTGAATCTGTGAATATTATCATATAAAAAAAACCAAAAATATAAAAACATTATCATAAAAAGAAATAAAATTCACAAATTGGTAAAAATACCAAAATATAATATTCTCAATTGAGGTATTATCATAATAACTTCCGGTGAACTTGTTGGTTCCCAACTCGAACAAAAGATTTAAAAACTTGCCTTTTGTGTCACTTGCGAGGTACAGCGTTCACCCTTTAAAAATAAACGAAACTCTAAGAGGGGTATAAGGCGGGTTGTTTCCTAGGAACTACGACCTAAAGGAAAAAGGTTTTTAATAGCTTCGCGCTTATCCTATTCCTCCGCTCTTGTGCGTTTTTTCTTTCGTAAGATTACGAGAAGCTTTGTCGATTATTAAGTTAAAGTTGTCTTTCGTTTCCGATTAAAATAAACTGTGAATTTACTTTTGATAAACCAAAAAGAACAAAAAAAAATAGTGTAAATTTTCTTTTTTTTTAGTGTATGCACACTCGTTCCCAATCTCGTAATCTTCATCATCAACAACACCAGGTCCCACCACCTGTTGTTGAACAATTTAATCTTGAAGAACCAATTGAAAATCCAGATCCCTTAGCTCCAATGGATGATACCCGGACTATGGCTACAGTGCTTGAAGCACCCACCGCGTGTTACGAGGATCCATCGTTGTGCCCGAAATCACCAGTGACAACTTTGAGCTAAGCATGGTCTGCTTAACCACTTTCAAAACAACAATTCTTTGGACATGACACAGAAGATCCTCATCCCACAAATCCGATATTTCAACAAGATCACTTCTACGATGAAGTTCCCGAACCTCCCGAGTACGTCGGTAAAGCTTATGCTTTTCCCATTTTCCCTCGAGGGGGCAGCCCGGATTTGGCTTGAGAAAGAACCCCCTCGATCGATTCAAACATAGGATGATCTTGTTTTAAAATTCATCAACAAATTTTTCCCTCCTTCTAAAACAACCAATCTTCGAAATGAAATCACGAGATTTGAACAAAGATTGATTAGACGTATTAGAAGCAAGGACCGATTTAACGACTTCTTCGGCATGTCAACATTCATTGATTTACAGAATTGCATCAACTGCGATTACATTCTATAAATGCCCTTGAACTCTAATGATCAAGATTCGTTAAATTCCGCCGCGGGTGGTAACTTTTTGGATAAAATGCCTCGTGATTACCTAAGAATCATTGAAACAAAACCAAAGTTCATAATCACAGTAACAAACCTTTGGTTGCCCAAAGTGAGTACGAGCACTATCCACCCTGGAATCTCTTCCGATGTGCTGAGCTGAAAGATATGGTGAAAAGCTTTAACTTCTTGATAAAACAAATCAATACTCCTCGCTCGCTACTCCCGTTAAAAGCGTTTAGGCAAGCTTGTGTTAACTTGCGGAGTGCTCATTCCTACCAAAACTTGTCCATGCCACCACTGGCAATGTTTATCGAGATACTATACAATAGTATGTCTCTCAAGCAGACCGCATAAGCTCAACTACAACCAAGGAAACACCGTTATCGAGCCCACGATTTTCAAATCAATTTGAACCTCACCGGTTTTCCACCCGCTCAAAAACAATCATAATGTGCAAAAATCAAGGAAACATTAAATCTTACAACCAAAACCGAGGAATTTTAATCAAGCTCACTTACCAACCCCCCCCCGGTTCATTCAAGTCAATCTAACGACCTCAGGTAGTTCAACCACCTGCTTATCAAAGCTCCCACCTAACAAACTCCAGCTTCTCAGATTCAAGGTGTATCAAAGGAAGAATTCCAATCCTACGTAAAGGCTAAAGATGCTGTATGAGGAACATGGCAAACTCAATCAAGGTCAAAACATGCAAAATCAATTGACCAATCTCACGGACATGCTTTCTAAATTTGTCACTTCCAATACCGCCTCTACTTCGGGAACTCTCCCTAGTAACACTGTTACTAACCCGAAGGAGGATTTAAAGGGTATTACCACTCGAAGTGTGTAGATTACAAAGACCTCACGAATCATACTACTTCCCCTCCTAAAGTAAGTAGAAACGTGAACCCAGGACCACAAAGGACACGATGCTTCCTGTACAAAAACGAAAGCACCGAACGTCCAACAATTCCGTTTGTCCTGTTTTCCATCATGATTAAACTTCTGAGCCCCGTAAATGCTCCAGTTAGTGCTTCAAAGGCCTAACCAAAAAAAGCACTCAATACTATTTCCTTCAAGAAGAAATGAGAAAGACGTCGTGAAAAAGCTAACGACCAAATTGAGAATTTCTAACGAAATCCTTTCGAGATTTGATTTCGAAATTAGCTTTACGGATGCCTTGATGCTTAGCCAAAATTTCGCCACGACTCTAAAAACTTAATCGTAAACAAATAAAATTGAGTGAAATTACAATAACTCCAATTGAACGAAATTGCTCAGTCAGTCACCTACAAAAACAAGTACCAAAGAAACTTGAGACCCTGGCCGATTCTTATTCCATGGAATTCCACCGTGGATTAATACATGCAATGGCCTTGGCCCGATCTTAGGCGCAAAATCATGTAATCTTATGCCATATTCCGTATGGAAAAATCTCTCTCTTCCCGAACTAACCCCGACTTGCATGACGCTAGAGCTAGCGGACCGATCAATCTCTGAACCAATCGGTATCGCTGAAGACGTCTATGTAACGGTGGGAAAGTTCCAATTTCCTGCAGATTTTGTGGTCGTCGATTTTGAACCAGACCCCCGAGTACCCTTAACTCTCGAGGAGTTTTCCTTAAGACCAGATCGTGCATTAAACGATGTACACAAGGTGAAATAACCCTTCGTGTGGCAGTGAGTCCAGTTACATTTAATCTGGACCAAACTTCGAGATACACGGCTAATTACAATCATATGAACTGCAAACCGAAATTGACGTCATTGGATAATTGCCTTATGAAGAATACTCTCAAGAAGTTCTTGGTTTCTCAAATGTGATCTCGAGTGGCAATCCTACTCCTTACTATGATCCAATCATTCTACCACCTCTCCTACTTTAACTCCATTTAGGGACAGTGATTTTCTCCTTTTCAAGAAGCCAACTCTTTTCTTGCTATAGAGATGATCCAACTTCACCGAAGTTGATCCAACATTTATAGACCCTGATGGGACATTCTTCTCCTCGAGAGCAATTCTAATAGTGATCCCTTCAACCACCACCTCCCAATCAAGGAAATTATTTTCCGGAACGTCGAAAAGATCTTAGAAATTTATTAACAAACAATGCAAACTCTTCAGTTAATGAGCCCCCTGAGGTTGAACTCAAGGACTTGCCACCTCATTTAGAATATGCATTTTTGGAAGGTAACGACAAGTTGCCCGTCATAATTGCAAAAGATTTAAAGAATGAGGAAAAGGCCGCTCTAATCGAGGTTCTAAAGTCCCACAAGCGAGCCATCGCTTGGAAACTTTCTGATATTAAGGGTATCACCCAGAGTTTTACCCACTAAATTCTCAGAAGAGGAACTAGTACGAACCGACGGTTCAGCATCAAAGGCGAGTAAACCCGAAAATCCATGACGTCATCAAGAAAGAAGTTGAAAAGATTCTTGACGCCGGATTAATTTATCCAATCTCTGACAGTCCATGGGTAAGCCCGGTGCATTGTGTACCGAAAAAGGGTGGCATGACCGTCACGTCAATAAATGAGAAAAATGAATCTTATAACCGACATAAAATAACTTCGATTGTCACCAGGGTTGGAGAGTTATGCATCCGACTATCAAAGAAAGTATAATGAAGCCACTCGAAAGGACCATTTTCCATTGCCCTTCATGGACCAAATGCTCGAAAGACTCGCGGGAAACCATTCTATTATTTCCTCGATGGCTTTTCAAGTTTTTCCATATGGCAACGTTGAGTTATCCCAGAACTCCGGGCCAAACTTCAAAGTAAATGGTCATCGTCTTAAGCACTACTTTGGAGGTGATATCCCTGCTATGGATATCCCGGACCTCCAAACCTTCCCTAAGGACAACTAAATTCAGGGAATTGGGTCAAGCTTAGTGACCCTAAACAAGCGCTTCGTGGGAGGCACCCCATGCTTATCCTAGTTTATCAGTAGTAGTAGTATGCTAGCTTAGTAATGAATAAGTGTTTAGTTGTTGTGAGGAGGCTTGCCTCTTTCCTTTTCTATGTTTTGTGTTTTATGCTGTATTGTCCAGGATGTCCCGGATTTTTGAAGCCTCTCGTGCTCGCATGTATTTTGTCCTCGATCACAAAGGAGCTTCACAATCCTCAGCTATCATTTGGGAATCCGATATCCAGATCTCTCGACTAACGTTTATCTTTTAAGCATAATTCAAAAACGCTTAGATATTACGTAGAAACCCATCGTAATCATGAGGACATATGTTCAATCTAGTATGGGGGGGGATCTTCGATTGATTAGTGCCAGCAACCGTTGTTTCTCACTAATCCTCATTTACCACCAAAATTTCAAAAAAATTTAAAAATTTAAAAATTTTCAAAAATAAAATAAGTGTTTTGTCACAATTTTTGACTTTCCTGCTGGGTAGAATAAGAATAAATTTTGACTCGATCGAGCGTGTTGAGCTCTAGCTTGTTTACCTTAACTTTTTAGACTAAGCCATTCGCAGAAGAACGAAAAATGATAGTGTTAAAGTATGATCTGGATGCAAACAAGGATTATTTTGGAAATCTTAAGAGCTCATGGTGTGTAATTTTGTCGCTTTTTCTCCCATAGAGCTCTTAACCTGATTAATATCAACGTGCTACTTTTGGAAATAAACTTCAAATCAATAATTTTTATGTAGTAATAGCAAAAACTTTAGCCCTTAGTTCAATTTATACTTGAATTTTTCAAAAAGATGTTTTTCCAAATATATAAAAAAAATGATGAAAAATGCAAAAATATAATAAATTCACGATCGGAAGTTTTGTAATTGGAACTTGTAATGAGAATTAACATCTTTTGAATAATGATTAATTACTACATTAAATTTCTGTTTACAAGTATTTTTGAGATGATTGAGAATCACTATCCATGATAAGTTCCATCATTCCTAATCCTATTCTTAAATAATTAAATACTTCACATTTTAAAAGCTTAGTAAATATTTCGGGTATATAATCTTCGGATGCAACTTTCTCGATAGATATATATTGCCCTTTTGGACGTGATCGCGTAGAAAGTGGTGACGGATTTATGTATGTTTAGTTCTAGAGTGTTGTATGAGGTTTTTACTTAAGTCGATATCGCCTTTATTGTCGCACATAATCAGAATGTCGTCGGGGCGTATGCCGTAGTCGATGAGAGCTTGTTTCATCTATAGTGCTTGTTGACATGCCTTTCTAACGGAGACATATTCTGCTTCGGTCGTGGAGATAGCAAGGGCCATTTGTTTCTTAGCGAACCAAGATATTAAACAACATCCCATGAACGTAAAAACACCACTAGTGCTTTTACGATCAACATAATCGCCCGCGTGGTCGGAGTCAGCATAAACTACAGTTTCTATTCTGGTTCCTTTCGGATACCATAATCCTAAGTGACTAGTTCCTCTAATATACTTAAATATACGCTTAAAGGCTTCTAAATGGGTTGTCTTAGGATTTTCTTAGAAACAAGCACATAAGCAAACACTAAACATAATATCAGGCCTACTTGCAGTTAAATAGAGTAAACTACCAATAATACCTCAATATTTAGAGCTATCTACGAAGTCGGCTTCATCGTCCTTATTGAGCTTGATCTCCATTGACATTGGCGTCTTGGTTGGTTTGGAATCTTCCAACCCGAACTTCTTTAACATCACCTTGACGTACTTAGATTGATTGAAAAATATTTCCGACTCCATTGATTTGACAATAAGACCCCAGAAGAGATTTGGTATGTGTTTTCATTACACCTAACCTTATACCTTAAAAACAAGTTAAAATAACCAAAAACGGACTTAAAATGCCAAAAATATGCTTGTTTTGCTAATTGTGTTGTGCAGGAACGGATATCTAAGAAAAGGACGAAAAACGAAGCCAAAACGACAAAACCGGACACGGAATGGTAAAGACAAAGTCAAGACAAAGCCCAAGTGTGAAAAAGTCAACCAAAGTCAACCCCGACAAATCCAAAGTCAAAAAGTGAAGAAAAAATAAGTTTATGGGCCAAAATTGCCAAGTCCCTAACTTATTTAATGAAGAATTGTGAGGGACTCATGCTGCCAATACACTAAAGATATACCTCAAGGATCCAATCTGCCAAAAGCAAATTGTTGTACATCCCAAGGACCATGAATGAAATAACACGTATAACATTGGGGGACCTTTTCTGTCAAATCCCCAAACGTTTATAAACACAAGGACAAAAATTGCAAGAAACACTATAACCATGAGGGACCATTTGTGACAAAACCTCAAACCCTAACCCCGTTTTTAAAACACTGTTTATCTTCATCACAACTTTCCCGCCAAACTTATAACCCCCCCCTCCTGTCACTTTCCACCTTGATTCCTGTTCCCATAATAACAAAAATGTCACCACCACAAACCCCACCTCCTAGAAGTCAAAGTGATAGCTTGGAATCTCTATTGATACTATTGGCAAAACAAATCGATGGCTGTGATGATTTTTGAGTGGCACCAATGACCTGAATTGAAGGCCCAGATCATTTATCTTTGGAGTTCCTAGATCCCCTCTCACAACAATCACGAGCTGTTTTGTGTCTACAAAGAAGCACACAAGGAAGAGGACAAGAAGAGAAGACAAAAGTCCAAACCCTAGCTTATTTTGCTATAAAATCTTTTGTAAGCCCAAGAGGCCAGGAGTTAGTTTTTTAGTGTGTAGTTTTTAGCTCAGTTTAGTTTTTAACTTAATGTACTTGTACTCTTTTTTTTATGAAAATTCAGTTTGTCTTTCACATTGTGTTCTAAGTTACTTATACTTCTTTAAAAATCATATAAGCTCTTAATATATTGCCATCTTTTAACCTGTTTTTAAACTTGATACCAAAAATTAAGAAAAATTCAAAGCCAAAAAAAGGTACTGTTTGATTTAGCTAAGGATGAATGGGCAGAAATGGATGGCTCATTGGGGTGCTTAGTATAACTTATTTATAATCTAAGGGGTAGAGTATTAGAGCTTATTTAGTTATCATACACACCTGTTTAGAAGCAAGGAGCCCAAGTCGTACACTCCTTTTAAAAATTTTTGCTTAAAGTTAAGGTAGCAAGCCTTATTTTCTCCCAGCTTATTTAGGTCTTATTGTGCTTATTTGCTTGTTGGCTTTTTACCATTTAGTGCATAACATACGTGTTTAAATAACTTGTCTTTTAAAATTTGTGCTTAAAACTAGTCTTTAATTAGGTTTAAAAATTCCGTTTTTAAAAGTATAAAGGGGTGTTTGGGTTAGTGGGTCAAAAAGGGTCAAACTGGATTAAAAACCAGTTGGGTCATTTGGCTTTCTTTAACAAGCCTATTAAGTTGTTTTTGGTTTGTTTTCATTAGATTTTATGGTTTTAAAAAGTATGTTTTCCATTTTTCAAGTAGTTCTTTGAAAACTGTTGGTGACAACATTTCCATAAGTCCTTGTTTGATTTAAGCGTTAAAAATATGTTTTTAAACCTTGTTTTTGTGTCTTTTCTTTGGTCTAATGCAGAAGGATTAGTCGCTTTAGGTTAGCTTTGGTTTTACTCAAAATTGTCAACTTTTTTAAGTCAAACTTTAGCTTTAAAAGCCCTTTTTCAAATCCATTTTTAGTGTAGTCAAAATAGTTTTTAGTGTCTAATTTTTTTTGAGCATAAGCTTATTATAAGTCAGTATAAATCTGTTTTTACTTAGTTTTTATTTTTAAGCTTATTACCCAGCTTATTTTGAAGCCTGCTCTTGGGCTTTTTCTTCTCAAAGACATCCAAAAAAACATTTTGTGTGACTTGCACTTTTCCTTGGCTCTTTTAGTAGCTTATTTATTTTCAAACTTAATTCCCTTTGTTGTTTAGAAAAGCCAATAAATTTATTCTTTAGCTGGAGTATGCTAAGCCCTTAGTTCCCTTAAGTGCTTAAAAATAAGCCCAAAGAAGTGTCCCTAAGGCTCTGTGTTTACCCTGTTTTTTGCTCTTAGCTCTATTTCCATTTTTTTTTCGCTTATTAGTCCCCTGTTCTACTACTTGCTTATTTGTGCTTATGCTTGACTTCTTAGGTAATAGTTAATTTCTTTGTTGGCCTTTATCTCATTATAAACTAGCTTTTTAGCATTAAATAGGCCCACCAATTAGCCTAAATAGTCTTTAGTAAGCTAGTTAAACGCCACTACCTTTTTGTGCTTATTTTTCATGCATTTACTTATAACTTTGTGCTTATTTTGTTTGTTGTAGGCTTATTTACTATAGATACCCATCTGTTTTGCTTCTTGTTTATTTTCATAGCTTATCTTGCCTTTAAAGCCTTGCCAGTTTAGCTCATTAAGCCTTAGAGTAAAAAGCATCGCCCACTTGTTGCTTAATTTCGCCCCTTATTTTGCTTATTCTTATACTTTAATTTTAGGGGTAGGCTTGCTAACAACGGCTCCATAGCTTATCTTGGTTAGCTATTTTTCATTTTCCCTGTGCTTATTATTTTAGCTAAAAAGCCATTAAAGAATAAGCCACTTGACCTTACAGCTCAATTTAAGCAAACTGCCAACTTTAAGAGCCCCTTTCTTCAGCTTATTTTATAAGCATATCATCAAAAAGCTGTAGTTATGAAAAATATAAGCCCCATGTGCTTATCAAGTTTGTGTAAAAAGTTTTTCTAAAAAAAAAGAGAGAGATAAGAGGAAACCCGGGTGAGCAAGACTCGAACCCGGGTCTCAACCCTCAATACACCCTCCTTTTATAAACCTCCTACCGCTTCCCTTGGTCTTTTCTGTAACCCTTGTGCACTTTGGTATATTATGGTTTTTTGCCCTTTAAGGCTATTAGCCCCTTTCCAGCTTATTTTCCAGCTTATTCATAACGCAATCTCGGTTTCTTATTTTCCTTAGGATAGTTTTAGGGTCTATTATTTTAGGTAATTTTCTCAGAATTTTTAAAAATAGTTTAGTATTTTTTATAATTTAATTTCTTTAAAAGTTTTAAAAATTCCTAAAAAATAGAAAAATTATCAAAAAAAATATTTTTCTTTGTTAGGAAATTTTCTTGTCAATAACTTACGTAGGAAAAATCCAAAAACTTTCGTAGGTAATTTTGCAAACTTTTGATTTTTAAAGAACGTCTCGGGTACGGTTCTTGACTCTTGACTCGTTTTTTGGGTCCAAACGACCTCCGTTTTCAGTCTAGCTTGTTTTTAAACTTCAGTATTTGTCAGTTAGAACCTATTTTAGCTTTTTAAATTTGTGTTGGTATAATTTGCTAAATTTAGTTTTTGACCCTCGTTTTTTCGTACCCAGATTTTAAAGGATTTAAGTTATTTAGAGTCTCTTTCATTTCTTAGTTTTCTCAATCGTTTTTGCTTGTTATTGATTAATAAGCTACTACACTCCCAAATCATTTACTCTCATATTCAAACTCCAAATCTTCCGAATGTATCGATTCTCTGCACACACAGCCTCGTAGAGGATAAACGAACCCGGGGAATATTTTATACTACTCCTCGGTCAGTCATTAAATTGTTTCTAGATTATACTTATTATATAAATTTGTTATATAATTATATAAATAAATAAGTGTAGTTTAAAAATAACCAAGTTCAATCAAATTTTTGGCGCCGCTGCCGGGGAGGCTGTGAAACCGATTATCGTTACGTTTGACCAGTTGTGTTTGAATCTGTGAATATTATCAAAAAAAAAAAAAAACCCTTAAAGTACAAAAATATTTTCATTTTCTTTTAGCACATATCTTTATCATCTTCAAAACTCAAAACAAAACCAAAAAGTAAAAACATTGTCCTTTAATTATAAATAAAATTCACAATTGGTATAAATACCAAAATAATATTCGTCAATTGAGTATTATCATAAAAACTATCCGTTGAACTTGTTGGTTCCCAACGCGAACAAAAAGACTTTAAAAAACCTGCCTTTTGGTCACAACTTGCGAGGTACGGCACCTTTTAAAAGAAAAACAAACTATAAGATGGTATAAGGGGCGGGTTGTTCCGAGGAACTATGACCCTAAAAGGAACAAAAGGTTTTTAATATCTTCGACCTTTCTTATTCCTCCGCTCCTTGTGCGTTTTTTCTTTTCGAAGAGCTTTTTACCGAAAGCTTCACGATATTAGGTTTAAGTTGACTTTATCGTTGTCCCGTTATTAAAAATAAATTGTGACTTTTACTTTTGAATAAACCAAAAAGAACCAAAAAAATTAAATGGTAAATTTGTCTTTCTTATGTTATACCACAACTCGTTCCATCGTCGTAATCTTCATAATCAACACACAGTCCCACCACGCTGTGAGCTGAACAATTTTAATCTCGAAGAACCAATTGAAAACCCAGATCCCCTAGCTACCGAGGAGATACCCAGATATGGGCTTTAGTTGCTTGAAGCACCCACCGCGGGTTTACGAGGATACCATCTTGTTTGCCCGAAATCGCCGCGACAAACTTTGCGCTTAAGCACGGTCCTGCTTAACCTCGTTCAAACAAGCAATTCTTTTGACATGAACAAAGAGAGATCCTCATTGCCCACATCCGATATTTCAACAAGATCACTTCTTACTATGAAGTCCCGAACGTCCCGAGATACGTCGGTAAAGCTTACTGCTTTTCCCATTTTCCCTTCGAGGAACAGCCCGGATTTGGCTGAAAAAAACCCCCCTCGATCGAATTCAAAACATGGGATGAATCTTGTTTTAAATTCACAACAAAATTTTTTTTCCCGTCCGTCTAAAACAACAAGAATCTTCGAAAGGAAATCACGAGATTTCACAAAGATTGAATGAGACGTTATATGAAGCATGGGACCGAATTAAACGATCTTCTTCGGGCATGTCCACCACGCATCAGTGGATTTTCAGAATTGCATCAACTCGACACATTCTATAATGCCTTGAACTCTAACGAATCAAGAATACTTTAAATTCCGCCCGGGTGGCCAACTTATTGGATAAAAATGGCTCGTGAATGCCTAAGAATCATTTGAAAGCAAATCACAAAGTATGTCGTAATTCACGTAACAAACCGGTTGTTGCCAAAGTGATTTCGTGCCACTTCCACCCCCTAGGAATCTCTTCGAGGTTGACTAGAGCAGAAGATATGGTGAAAGCTTGCTTCTTGATAAGAAAAATCATCTCCCGGCTACCACTTTTCCCTGTAAAAGGCGGTTTGAGGAAATTGTGTTACATGCGGTGGTGACTCATCCTACCAAACTTGGTCCTCCATCCACCACTGGCAATGTTTATCGAGATAATATTCAAGAAATATGTCTCACCAAGCATGCCCGTAGCTAACTACAACCAAGGAAACATCGGTTAACGAGCCCCGATTTCAATCAAATTTGACCTCCACGTTTCCTCTCGCTCCAAAACAATCATAAGCGAGCAAAATCAAGGAAACAATCAGAATCGTTACAACCAAAACCGAGGGAATTTTAATCAAGCTCCAGCTTACCAACCCCCGGTTCATCAAGGTCAAGTCTATCGAAATCAGGTTGTTCAACCTCCTGCTTATCAAGCTCCCGCCTATCAAGCTCCAGCTCCTCAAATTCTAGGTGTATCAAAGGAAGATTTCCATAGCTACGTAAAAGCTAATGATGCTGTGATGAGGAACATGCAAACTCATGGTCAAAACATGCAAAATCAATTGACCAATCTCACAGACATGCTTTCCAAGTTTGTCGCTTCCAATACCGCCTCTACTTCGGGAACTCTCCCGAGTAACACCGTCACTAACCCGAAGGAGGATTTAAAGGGTATTACCACTCGAAGTGGTGTAGCTTACAAGGGACCCACGATTCCTATTACTTCTTCTTCTCCTAAAGTAATGGAACGTAATACCGGGGTCACAAAGGACACGATGCATCCTACTAATAACGGAAGCACCAAAGACGTCCCACCTCTGGTTGTCCCTATTATCAATCATGAATAAATCTTTGAACCCGTAAATGCTCCTGTTAGTGCTTCAAGGCCTAACCAAAAAGCATCAATTCCATTTCCTTTAAGAAGAAATGATGAAAGACGTCGTGAGAAAGCTAACGACCAAATTGAGAAATTCTATGAAATCTTTCGGGATTTAAGTTTCGAAATTAGCTTTACGGATGCCTTGATGCTCATGCCAAAATTCGCCTCGACTCTAAAAACCTTAATCGGAAACAAGGAAAAGTTGAGTGAAATGGCTAGAACCCCATGATAATTGCTCACAGTCCATCCGAAACAAGTTACCAAAAAAACTTGGAGACCCTGATTGGCCGTATTTCTTATCCATGCGAATTCTCCGGGATTAATACATGCAACCTTGGCCCGAAACTAGGCGCAAGCCATTACTCTTAATTTGGTTTGAGGTGCTATATTATTTTTTATATATGTTTGAATTGCCATATTCCGTATGGAAAAATCTCTCTCTTCCCGAACCTAACCCCGACTTCATGACGCTTAGCTAGCGACCCGATCATCTCTGAGCAACGTATCGCTGAAAGACGTCAATGTAACGGTGGGGAAAGTTCCAATTTCTGCAGATTTGTGGTCGGTACAATTTTGAGCTCAGACCCCCGAGTCCCACTAATTCTCTAGAGGAGTTTTCTTAAAGAACCAGTCGTGCATTAATCAATGTATACGAGAGGAGAAATAACCCTTCGTGTTGGCAGAGGTCCATTACATTTAATTAGACCAAACTTCAGATACACGCAATTACAAATCAGTATGATGAAGGCAAACCGAATTGACGTCATTGATATGGCTTGTGAAGAATGCACTCAAGAAGTTCTTGGTTTCTCAAATGTGATCACGAGTGGCAATCCCACTCCTTATTATGATCCAATCGTTTCTACCACCTCTCCTACTTTAACTCCATTTGAGGACAGTTATTTTCTCCTTTCAAAAAGCCGACTCTTTCCTTGCTATAAGGATAGATCTAACTTCACCAGGAAGTTGATCCTACATATTATCGACCCCTGCTGGGATGACGGGCAACTAGAAGCTTTTTTCTACATACAAAGCATACAATGGAGGTAATGTAATTGTTTGTAGTAATCTATGCGTTAACATCATTGGCCAATGTACGATTTCTCACGACTCCCTAAATCTTGCAAATGTTGAGCATGTAGATAACTTAGGATTTAATTTGTTAAGTGTTAGTCAAATATGTGATAATAAGTGCAAGGTAATATTCTTCGAGCACGATAGTGAAATAACTAAGGATAGAAAGGTCATAGGTAGAGGTATTAGGAAAAGCGGCTTATATGTGATGAAATTAGAAAATAAGCCAAAAGACAAAATTTGTCTTACAACGATTGCTAAAAACTCTATTTTATGGCATAGGAGATTAAGCCATGCAAATATGCATTTAATCCAATCCTTAGCGTCTAAGGAACTAGTTAGAAATTTACCTAAGCTTAAGTTTGATCAATATTTTTGTGATGCTTGTAAAATTGGAAAACAAGCTCACACTAGTCACAAAGCTAAGAATATGGTCTCAACGACTAGATGCTTAGAACTCTTACATATGGATCTATTTTGTCCATCCGCCATATGGAGTTAGTATTGTTTGTATATATATATATATATATATATATATATATATATATATTGTTCATATTGTGTTCAATGATCTCATGTAAATTCGAATATAATATTTTATAAATAACGATAATCAAATTTAAAAAGCGGTAAACTATTCAACCCCCCTTTTAGTTTTCATAACCCTGTTACCCGATGGTCGACGTTCGGGTATTGTGTATTTCTTGGTGATAAACTTTTGTCTTGGTCCGAAAAATGATAGGTTACTTTATCTCATTCTAGTGCTGTTAGGAATATAAAAAGTCTTGGTCACTTCCAATAATAGTTAGTCAAAGCCCGTATGTAGAATACTAGTAATCTTATAATCAAACCAAGAACAAGAGTGAGATGTAGGTTGTGATGTTAGAGAGAGATTGGATGGAAAATGGATGAATTGTATAAAGATGGAATATGAAAAAAATGTAACAACCAACCCTCTCCAAGGCTAGGAGAGGGGCTTATATAGTACCTATAGTGGCCGGCCCATGGGTTCTAATAGGCTTCCCATGGGTCTTGGGCCGGACTAGATTACTAATCTAATTATTACATAAACTACGAGCTCAGACTATTACAACTTGGAAGTGATCGACACTTTTCGTGTTTCCAACAATCTCCCCCTAAGGGAGGTCACTCCAATTTATAAAACGTTAAACCTAGCATACTATGCTTCATCTTTAGTCTTTAGCTCTCACTCTTGACTTTCTCTTGTGAATATGTTGTAGTGATCATTGACTTTAGGATTGAGCTTGTTCCTTGAACTTGTATTTGACATTGTGATCTTGAGCATCTTGAGATCATCAACTAAGCACAATCTCTTCGCCATCTTGTAACTTTGCCATTTTGTGAACTTGCAACTTCTGGACCGACATGCTTATACCTTTCTTGATTTGTTGATTTGGAAAGCTTTAATGTTGCATCTTTCTTGAAATTCTTTAACTTTAACACTTCGATACTT
>BQNB010046245.1:0-20956 GCA_026074375.1 Tanacetum coccineum | reverse complement strand
TATAAAGGTATGCTTAACTTGTAGGCGTTGAGACATCGTCTTGCGTTTTAATCTCAAAAGCAATCCACCAAGATGAAAATGAAGTCGACTTTTTAATAAAATGCTGTTAAAAAAAAACTATTGTCACATATATTCCTTGTATGAAAAGACCTAAGACTAAGTCTCAATCAAGGATGGAACCAGAAGTGTCTCGTGGGATTTCGTTACATTGATGGATTCTTTTTTCAATTTAATGTTAATTTTTTTTAAAATCTTCGTTTTAATTTACTATTTAACTCTATTATATTATGATCCAAATTTTTTTGACACCTTATCATATTTAGTTATGATTTCGTCTCCGGTCTCAACCAAACCCAAGTCAAGTGACTTCCCATACGTTTCTATTTAGTTCTCCCACAATAGGCTTGTAGGCGTGCATAATTTTAGTTTAGAAGTGGTCCACATTACCACGTACCGGCCACCCATGCGTTGTTTCCCATGTTTAGTTATTTTCTAGCCTTTTAGTTCATTTTTAAGTTTAGAAGATCATACATTTGTTCTTTTGTTATATTTAACACTAACTACGTTGCATTTTGAAAAGGGAGAAAAATTGATCTAAAGTTTAGTCTCTACTTTATTATATGAGTATACTTCCACAATCTTCACTCAAGTTAAACATGATTATCTTTTATATCTATCTTATTTACACTTACTGTACCAGCTTTAATTATCAACCTATTGAAAATGACTCATGGATAAAAATATTATTGAGAGTGATACACAAGATCCCGTAGTATATTTACTTTGCTTCTCACCACATCATTCGTGTCTTCAATAAATGTCTTAATTGATCAATCAACCTAACTGAAGTGTTACATCCTGTTAATGTACACATATAGGGATCAGTGACCTACGTATCTTCAGGCAGTGAATCCCATGTCACCAAAAAGACAACGTCTTTCCTCAACGACGTATCTTACTTAAAACTCAGCTTTCAAGAATTAAAATCAGCAACCAACAATTTTGATGAAGAAAATATACTCGACGAAAATGGATGGATTTTCAAAGGTCGTCTCTTGCATTCCGAACAGTTCATTGATATCTTTGGAAAGGCTTACCAATCTGATTCTGAGAAGGATGATAGCAAAATGTTCCGGGTGGAGCTTTCGATGCTTTCGAGTCTCAAACATAAGAATCTAGTGTCTCTTATTGGGTTTATGGATGAGGCGTGGGTGGGTGTGAAGGGTATCATATACAAGAGGGAGGCCAACGGAAGTCTCGAAAAACATCTAAGTGACCTGACCCTTACATGGATGCAAAGGTTGAAGATATGTACTGATGTTGCAAATGCATTGAGTTACCTTCATTACGATGCTGGACGTGATTTTAGTGTCATACATTGCAACATCAAGAGCTCGAAAATTCTACTAGATGACAAATGGGAACCCAAGTTATCTGGTTTTGAGCTTTCGTTGAAAAATACAGTAGCTCGGAGACACCGTCTTGTTCTTACTCGTGATATTAATGAGAATGCATACCTGGACCCTAAATATAAAAAGACCGGAGGTCTGACCCACAAGTCAGATGTGTATTCGTTCGGTGTTGTATTATTGGAAGTCTTGAGCGGAAGGAGTGCAGTTCTTATGGATGAAGAGTTAGGAGAGGGTTTATTAAATCATCTTGCCAATTCTCATTTGGATGGTATGATCATGCCGCATTTACGTAAAGAGATGGACACAGAGTCATTAAAAATATTCTCAGAAACATCATATTGGTGCACAGGGCCGGCTTTGAGGGTGTGCAGGGTGAGCGACCGCACATGGCCTTCAAAAATATAAGGGCCCCAAAATTTGTCTCCTTAAGAATACGTTAAACGTTTAAATAACTAATTTGCATTATATCTTATAAACAATGATATTTTATATATAACATTTCTTTTCGGAAGATCTCATTATTTAATTTCGCTCAGGGCCCTCAAAATTTTTACAAATTTAGAGACGGCCCTGTTGGTGCATAAAAGAGGATAGAGTAGATCGTCCATATATCGATCAGGTTGTCAAAAGACTTGAGAAAGCTTTGGAACTTCAGTGGAAACATGACAATCCAGTTAACCTTGCATCATCCAATCAATTTGAGGTACGTATAGTAATTAATTTACTTAAACTTTAAATTTTAGACCAATTATCCTATTTAAATAAAAAGAGTGTTACCAGCAGTTATCATCTTGTTCAACCATACAACCATCCACTATCTATCCTCAGTAAAAATAAGCCAATTTTACGTTTTTGTCAAGTATCAAAAAACAATTACCTTAGTAAAACCTGTATGTGATTTTGATTTTACATTACCATAAATTTTAACATTGTATTTTGTATGTCATAAAATATAGAATTTTAACATTGTATTTTATATTTCATAAAATCTTTTACCTGGTAAAGGAAAACGAAAAGTGAGGACTTTTTCATTTTCAAAATAAAAGAATGTTTCCTTATTAGGTATGATGTTTTTAATTTTTTTTTTTAATTATTGTTTAATTAGAAAGCTTAAATACTTCCAAATTTGGCATTATTTTGGTGGAGAAATCTGATTGAGAAAAAAAACACATAAAAATATACGTGTCAAATTTATAAAAACAAAAACTTGAAAAAAGAGGGTGATTAATAAAACTTTAGTTGTTTAATTTTAAATTAAATAAATTATATAGAGTTAAGTGTAAATTTATAAATTTACAAATTTTGTTATAACTTTAAAAAATAAGCAAATAACCCCTTAAACTTTATACCCCTAGACCTTATATTTTAAAATAAAACAAATGCAAACAATTCTCACTTCAAACAAAGATTTAACATTATTTAATCACATCCCAAACAATCCTAAAAGTGTAGTTTTGCTGGGATTAGTTGACTCACAATATCGAGTTAGAAAACATGTAAATAAAAAAAAATTACTAATTATCTTACTACATAATATATAAAAGATTTAATAAATTCATTCTCTTGATATAATTTCGATAATACTCTATACATAACTTATAAAACAGGAAAATAAAAATTATGTATATATATATTAAGAAAACATAATGTATAAGCCTCGTGCGTGCACGGGTATTAAAACTAGTATATTTTATATAAAACTTAGATTTTTATGATAAATATGGTGAACTAGTGTTAGTGGCCGCGCTTCCCTGTGGAACACCGAACATGATGCATAATAATTTTGTCAGAAAAATATCTTATTATAAGTTTATAGTTTTCGTTTGTAAATAATTCAAAGTTTATTTTTTTTCCTTATAATTTGAGCTAAGCATGTAATACAAATATGCAGTACGTACATTTTCAATATATACACAAACAAAAATTGATCATCTCAACAAATGATAACCACGATAGCGCGGTCTTTGTTTTATTAAACTAAGGCTAGACGGTATGGTGGTGACTTTGACCAAACTCACCTAGGTGACTTCCCCAAGTCACACGTGAGTCCCATCCCGGTCTAAAACTCACCTATGTGAGTCCCCCACTAGCATGGTGAGTTTGGCAATTTTTGGGAGCCATTCGGTGAGAAACTCGCATATGTTTTATTTTGTTGTAAGTGTGTGAGTATTTAGTGGGGTGTATTTTATATAAAATAGGTATTTTAATTAAAGGTGAGTTTTAGTGGTGAGGTGAGTTCTTATTACGGTTGAAAGGTGGGTTGTAAGGTGAGTTTTATTTGGAGAGAGAAAGTTGATGTGGCGCTGACGTGTCAGGTGGGTTTATCACCATCACACCATCGAGCCTAAGAGTAGGTTTAAATAGTTGTTGTTTGAGGTTGCAAACCGGTAACGGTTTTTTTCAAAAAACCAGGTCCAAAAAAACGGGGGGAACCGGTTTTTTAAATAAATACCGGTTTTTTTTTAACTGAACCGATTAGACCGGGTTTTCGGGTTTTTTTTAAGCGAACGGTTTTTTAACCGGTTCTAAACCCGGTTTTATCCGGTTTTTTAAAATAACTGGTTTTAACCGGGGTTTTTTTATATCCGTTGGAAGGTCCGATATTTGAAGACGTTGAAGAAACTATAGCAAGAGAAGAATTTTAAAATCCGGTCCAAAAAACCGGAAGCGGTTTTAAAAAAACCGGTTTTTATTTAACCGAACCGGTTAGACCGGTTTTTGGGTTTAATAAGCGACCGGTTTTTTAGCGGTTCTAAACCCGGTTTTATCCGGTTTTTTAAAATAACCGGTTTTAACCGGTTTTTTATTTTTATTTTTTTATTTATTTTTTTATTTTTTATATCCGTTATAAAAAAAACCGGTTTTATATATTTTTAGTTGTATAATTGTATTGTTTAAATAAAAGTTATGGTTGTATTTTTTTAGTATGTTTCCGGTGCAAGTAAAAAGTTATGATTGTATTTGTTTAGTATGTTTCCGGTGTATTGTTTAGTTAAATGTTTGATAATTAACAAGTTTATTAAATAAATGTTCGAAGTTTTAAATTCCGAAAAAAACCGAACCGGTATAAAAACCGATTCCGAACATTTATAACCGAAAAAAACCGATTCCGAAAATTTATAACCGAAAAAAACCGATTCCGAATATTTATAACCGAAAAAACCGATTTCGGAAAAACCGAAAAAACCAAAACCGGTTATTAGAAAAACCGGTTTTTTTAAAACCGATTTTCTAAAAACCGGAAACCGGTTTTAACCGATTTTTTTGCATCTCTAGTTGTTGTATCCTCTTAATAAAGAGAGTAAGGTTTTGTGGGCCTCTCCAATAAAAAGTAAAAATGGTATCGGCCCACATACATCGAGAGAAAAGAAACACCCCCTCAGTCAACAAACTAAACAAAAAAAAAAAATTAGAGACAAACTCGATTTCGTTTCAAACATTTATAGAACCTACAACGAATGCATACCTAGTAAATATGATTTCTTTCGTCTCAAAATCATGGTCCAACTTTATCTATTGCTTTTGAAGGTTGTCATATTTTATAAAGTGTGAATTTATGATTTTATCCGTTATTTTGAGTTATCTTATAGGTTAACTAGTTAACTTTTTGTTCAATGCTTTTGTTTTTAACTTTGATAAAGCCCTATATAGTTTTGGTGCGGCATTTTTATCACGAGAGCTACAGACCTGGGCATTGCACCGGTTTTGTTCTTCGATTAAAAAACTAAACTTTTGATTTCGTTGAGTTGAAGGTAAAAAAATCCAGCCTATATTATGCTACAATTTTAACGCAAAGCTATATCAACGGTAAAATTCCAATTTGGTAAAATATTAGTCTAATCAAGTTTGTATAAAATTGTTTCAAAACATACGAATTTTGTTCTTCACAAAAAGAAGAATACTTAAACATCCTACAATTTGGTTTCAAGTTAAAAAAGTTTATTATTATTTGGTTTCACACATGTCGTACGAAAAGAGATAAATAAATCAAGCTCTATATTATTATTGCATGTACAATAAATGATATTTTTGTTTCAAAGATGACATGTTAATTGTTGCATGCACAATAGATTTTAAAAGCACACGTATTTGTGAATATAAAATCTGTATGATCTCATTTTCAAATATCTTTAAAAATGAATTTACATTGGACTTGATATATGAGAGTTATTGCTAACCTACTACATCTATCATATTTATTTTACTATACACTTCTTTCCATTTGATCAACAACCTACTCGTTCGCCTTGCCAAATTGCAACCCTTTAATTCTTTTGTCATTTCTTTTCAAATCTTCTTCGTCACCAAGAAATAACTAAGAAACCAAACAAATCAAAGACAAAAACACCCTTGGTATGATTAAAAAAAACATAAACCAACACACCAACAATCTCATAAACACATAAATAAAAATAGTTACCATAGCTTGTTGGATCTTCATTTCTTGTAGACCCATAATTCCGTCTTGTCTTTCAAAAGCTCACCTTTCCTGTGTGCCATAAATTTTTGTCAATCGTCACTTGCCTAAACATCTACAACACATCACAAAAAGTAATTGGATTTATTAGGACTAACTACATCCTCACATAATTTCATAAACTAACAAAGTGAAACACAAAAATAAATTAAACAAACAAAATCAATTTTGCAAAAAATTGAAGTTGCGACCTTATAAATATGCAAGAATAAGAATGTTGTGCTTATGATTTTCATTGTGTTATTTAATTTTTAGCGATATATGTAACGTAAACATATTAATATAAAGTACACTGTGAATATAGATGACTTTTTTATAAAGCTATAGGAATTTCCATTGGATACTAATACATTTGGTACATGGATGCTTTTCAACAACTCAAATATAAGTTTTTGAATAATTTATCATACTTATAATGTGATTTAGTGAGTATTTAATATAACATTTTTTATTTAATGCAAGATTTGTTACGGGAAAGGGCTTACATGGGACTATTTTGGTATACTTGTTTAATCTTTTACGACTAGGGTTACATTCTTGTGTAGATGTTGGTGGCTCATTCTGTTTTTATGCAACTAACTACCCATCCCCTATTAAATCCCCCCCCCCGCCGACCCCCCTATCCTCTTCTTATTACCTTATGTGTGGTGGTCTAGGGTCTGCGGGGAGGGTGGGTTGTCGCGGACGGGGGGGGGGGGTTTGGGGCTGGGGTGAATGTTGGTGCGTTCTTGGGGCTGGGTGGGGGCACTCGGTGGCGTCACCGTTTTGCGTAGTATGGGGGGCGGGTGGGGCCCCTTTCGTGTGTTGGTGGGGCCGGTCGTTTCGGTGTAGTGGTAGGCAATTGGGCGCCGAGTTGGGTTGTTCCTTTTGGGTCAGGCGACTGTGGTGTCCAGTCAATTGAAGGTAATTAGTTTCCTTAAACTTATAATTTGAGGCCAATTTTCTAATTAATAACCAAAAGTTACTGCTCATTAGTCACTGCTATTGTCTGTATTTTATAACCACTCTATCAAATAAGTATCAAAAAATTACTACGGTACTAAAACAGGTGATTTTCATTTTACATTATTATATTTTTTTAACACTGCATTTTTTATATTTCATAGATTAAAATATAATATTGAAACGAAAAATATCACATAAAACTAAAAAATTATACTCCCTCCGTCCCAAATTAATAGTACACGTTTCCTTTTTGGTGAATATGAAAGTATGAAGTTTATGTTTAATAAACACTTTAAAAGAAAATTCTTTATAGTTTTATAATATATAAAATACTTGAAACGAATCAATTGATGCTTTTCAATGTTTTCATATTTTTTAGAATATCAGTCAATTATAAAAACTTTATTTTTGTTTCACTCCATTCCTTACTAGCACTATTAAAGGTTATGCATAACTCCATAATGTTGCAGGGGAAGAACTTGGAACACTTGAAGATTGAACTAAACGATATAAAAGAGGCTACTAGCAATTTGAACATTTTGATAGCAGTAATTCCTCATCGAAAGAAGGTGTGAATGAATGTGTTTTACCCAGAAAAAGAAGCACGGTAGCCATAAAGCGCATTTACAATCAAGAAGGAGAAGAAGGGTTCATTGCGGAAATTGAAACTCTAACTAGTTGTAAGCATGAGAATATAATCTCTCTTATTGGTTTTTGTTATGAAGGTAATGGTACAATGATCGTGGTTTATGAGCATGCTTTGAAAGGAAGTCTTGAAAACTATTTAGGAAGCAGTGATAAAATGAATCTTACTTGGGTGCAACGTAACTCTGAATATTGTCTGATATTGCACAGGTATTTGAAATTAACATTCACACAACACAGATCGAGGACAAACAAAAGATGATTCCACTCGTTGACATCAAAAGCGATCATATTCTAGTTGGGAGATAATTGGAAGCAAAGATCGCGGATTTTGGCTCTCCAAATTCCACCCAGCTGATCAATAATCGTCCAGCACTTTCTAAACCAGTACATTGGCAGGTACTTATGTAAATCTGGATCCAGAATATTCAGAAGAGTGGGTAAACTAAAGTATGAAGTCTGACATTTACTCGTTTGGAGTGGTGTTGCTTGAGATCTTGACTGGGAGGTTAGCCTATGATTCTGTATACACCAAGGTGAATGAGAAGGGAATTGCACCCATTGCAAGACATCATTTCGAAAAAGGAACAATAATGCAAATAGTTGATCACAAGATAAAGGAGGAGACTGATGAACATGTATTTTCTTTAAGTAAAGGACCCAATAAAGAGTCTTTGGCCATATTTTTAGAACTCGTATTTCGATGTGTGGCAGATTCTCAAGCGCAACGTCCAACAATAGAAGTTGTCATCAATGAACTCAAAAAAGCATTAGATTCTCAGGTAAGTAAATATTTTAAAGCCAACCTTTTAATATCTTCATATTCTTGATAGTAATATGTGACATTTCATACATTATACTTTGTGTAAACAACATTTTCTCAAACTTTTACTCAATATACGATCTTACTGTTTATGTTTTTTCTTAGTACTTGCGATTTATTTATTTGATCTTAAAGTTTATTTAACCATAGTACAATATTCAACTCTTCTATGAACGTGCTCAGTTCGCGACAGGTGAAGTACCTCTTAACCTTCTCTTCCATGTATAAATGTTTGTTTTCTTTAAATTCAACAACCAACCCTGATTTACAACTATAACGTTCACATGAACTTGTTGACTGAGAACCTAAAATGTAAAATAAAAATTCGAACGAATTATAGATGGAAAGTAGTTTCATTATGTTTTTAACTTAACAAATCGCCTGACTGTCCAATAATTCTCAGGAGAACCACAAGGACAACCTGAAACTGTCACTTGAAGACATAAAGTTGGCCACGAAAGGCTTTAGTCAAGACAATATCATTGGACATGGAGATTCTGGGAATGTATACAAGGGAGCTACTCACAGTACTCATGGAGATAATATCATTGCTGCAAAGCGGTTGGGTAAGAAATCCGCTGAAGGAGAAGCTGAATTTATGACAGAGCTGGAAATCCTTATGGAGTATAGACATGAAAATGTCATTGGTCTTGTAGGCTACTGTGATGAAGAGGATGAGAAAATAATTGTTTATGATTATGCATCCCGAGGAAGTCTTGATAAGTACTTGAGTGATGATAGTCTTACGTGGGTGATGCGGCTTAAAATATGCATTGATATTGCAATCGGGTTGGAGTTTCTTCATGGAACTGTTTCAAGTCCAGAATTGGTAATACATAGGGACATCAACAGCAGCAACATTCTACTATTTGATGACTGGAAAGCAAAAATGACCAGGTTTTTTGTCTGTGGATTCGTAGAATGTCCAACAAATCTTAATGTAGACCTATGCCATCGTACAATGTATACCCCCAAGGCACAAATTGGCTATCGTGACCCACTACAATCAACTACACTCGAAAACAGCTTCGTACTCAAGATCTGATAAATTTCTCACTGGGTGCAAGTTTATTGACATATGTGTGGAAACAATCATCCGAAAAGCTAGATGATGAGTATCTTTATTTACCCTTTTTGGCTAAACACCACTATCATGTTGGAAAACTTGATAAGTTAGTGTTCGAGGGTAGTAAAGAAACAACATGTGCACAGTCATATACTTACCTATACAAAGGTAGTGTGCCATTCAATGGCATAAAATCACAAAGAAAAGTTCAAGCATAAACTATTAAGTAAAAACATAACACATATTAAACTAAACTCTAGCCATGCCATCCATTCGTGACATAAACGATTAATCCAACAAGAAAGTCACTATACAAAACATGAGTTTATTACAGGAGGATTATGAGAAATGGGAGCCCAAATTGCCTAAAGACTACAAAGAAATATTCCAGATGTCAAAATGCCCTGATGATTATTCTACCATCAAGAAAGAGGATCTTTACAACATTTTTTCGAAGGGAATCCTCCTGAAACAAGACAAAGTGGTAATTAGTTCATTCGCATATCTCGGTTATGTTGTATTTCTCGTGTTCTATGCATCTTTTACTTATTGAGGGACAACTTAAAAATCCTACTTGCATTTACACATGAACGATGCAAATAGAGTCTGAATTAATTTATGTCGTGTAACAGCTGCTGTCATTCCATGGTAATGGGGAAAGAAATAAAATGGTATCAGCCACAACGTTTTCATACATAAACGGTTGTCCAGTGAAGTGGCAATCTCTTCCAGAATCAAGGTTCTTCTCTCTACCCATGTTAACAAGTGATAAGTGAATATATGAATTGTTGTTGGACATGTATATATATTTCTTTTTCTAATGTTTATGGAGAAAAATAACAAATATTAAATTCAAAAGTATAAGTGCATGATAGGAGTAAGCTGCGACTTATAAACGCATCATGAACATTTTTTTAAATATGTGCAGGTTTGGTACAGTAGTGGAGATGTCAGATATTTCCAACTTAAACATCAATATCAAGACAAATGCTCAATTTTTATCTCCAGATGTTGTTTATGGAGTCTATCTAGTCTTTAAATTTTGTGATTCAAAAAACTTTTCAAGTATACCAGCATATGTTAACCTTAAGTATAGAAAGGGGGCCGAAAGTCAGCATGCATATTTTGCAACATGGAGAAACAAGGAGTGGATGATGATTGAGTTGGACCGATACTCGAACCAGAAAGAGGATGACGTGTTTGAGTTTCTACTGGAGAGCTTTTCAACCTACCAGTATGGAGATGGTGCGATTTATGTTGAAGGCATTGAATTTCGAGCCATTGAGAAGGTAAATTTAAATATATTCCTTTGCTATGCTCTAAATTATTGTTTATAATACAGAGTAAGCTGAAAAAACGTCCTAATGGTTTGTCCAACTCACGGGCGCAATCACTATAACTCCAAAAGTGCAGGCGCAGTTTGTTTGTGGGAACTTCCAGTTCACTTTTCCTCCTGGGCAAAAGTGAAAAGACTGAAATACCGTCATTTGGGTAAAAAAAAAAGGTTAAATACTGGTATGTCAGTCATTTCACTTTGGTTAGGGATGAAAATTGAACCAAAAGTTCCCCAAATGAACTATGCCTGCCCTTTTAATGTTATTGGAATTGCGGCTGTGGTATGGGCAAACCACGTGGACGGTTTTTGCAATTTACTTTATATTTTACAACGCTGGTGGATGTATGTAAAGAAAGTACATATTTTTAGTTACATGCTTTTAACTTGATCTCTATACAGGTGAAACTTGAAGAAATTGGAAAGTTGGAGGAAGCCGCGCAAGTATTGAAATCAAACTTCGGCGTGTATCAACTGCAACAGTTGCCAACTAAGCTTAAAGATATATTTAAGAAGTACACAAACTCTGAGGACATGTTCTGGTTGGGCAAAGTAAACGGGAAGAAACTTCTCATGCTTTCTGCAAAGGCAACTATATTCAAATTTTCTGACGTGAATCTCTATAGTTCAAGAACATCAATTCACTGCAGGTTTGATTTTCTGAAGAAACTGTAAACATTATTAATTACGTAACAGCTAAAGCTAACCTAAATGTACATTATCAAATAAAATAATAAAGATTTTGTGAATAGATGGTTAAAAAGCTTTACCATATGGATTTAGTTTTCTGCGTCTCCAAATGAATTTTCTTAAGACGCATGTAACCATATTCTATATGTCGCACATGCAGATTTGGGAAGGTGTGTGAGCTTTTACCACAACAAGTATTCCATATCAAATGCACAATTGAAAGTCAAATGTTATCACCTGATACAGAATACATGTGTTACATTGTGTTCAAGATTTCAAAAAAATGTCAGGGGCTGCAATGTCCGGTGAAAGTACGAGATTTAATCCACCAAGAAAATAATCAGGCCGAAATTTTTTATTTCATAACTCCAAGCCCATTGAATATAAATGATACTACCAGGGTTCCAAATCAAAGGGAAGATGGATGGATGGAGATTCAACTTTGGAAATTTAACTCAGCTCATGAATTCAAAGATGACTCTCTTTCTATAAATATGAAATTTACAAGTCTTGAAGGAACTATGTCAGGCCTCATCGTATGTGGCCTCGAGTTTCGGCCAGTGTAAGAATTTTTTTTCCCGAGCAATTTAAAATTCGTGTTTACTTTAAGGATCGGCAAAAGGCTTTTAAATGTATTTGTGTTATAATAGAGCTATTAGAATTGCTTAATTCCCCATGATCTTTATTCATTCACAAGCCAACTTTATATACACATGAGTCCTGGGACTATCCAAGGAAGCTACCAGCTATAATGGGATAGGCTCATAATCACAATTAATGCATACAGCTAAGAAAATCAATTATCTCATGACAAATGATAATGTCAATCCATATCTAATCATGAATGACTCTGCTAATAAGAGCATCCTTTATCATACTAGAACTGTTATGAGTTTACAATGACTTATTGTGTAATCTTTAAACTTGCAGGCTTGAAGTCAAGGTTGATAGACTGCATAGTCATATTTCGGATTCTTCAAGAACTGAAAGTGACAACCTAAGGAAGTCTGAAGAGCTGCAAAGTCATTTTCTAACCTGTCCAAGTACATATACATCGTATATGTGTGTTTGTTTTGTCTTAAGTGGGATTCTTCTAAGTCTTTTGTATAAAAAAATGGTGTGATTATGTTCGAATAACTGTTTTTAAGTCATTATTTTGACAGTGTGACACCTGAATAATTATAAACTAGTAATTTACTATACGTGTGGAAGGTTTATGTTCTATGTCCCATGTGTACATTTGGTGATTTGAATGCTCATAGAGCTGCCAACTGCATGGTTATTTTGTAATATTTCAAGTGTGAGCTTGAGTTTGTAAGCTTAGAGCTTAGACTAATCCGAGTAAAATTGGAACAGGAAAAGGAAGAATCTCCTTGCTTTACGGCTAAAGCATTACAGATCCACGAACAAGATAGCCATAGAGCTTAAAGTTCATCTAGTGTCGGTTTAACCACCGCACTAAAAATGGTAATCAATTCACCATGACTAAACAGCAAGAAAGAATTGCCTGTTACGGAGTAAACGGCTACCGGTAAAGATGGCTGATAGTTTGCCAAAAACTATAATGCCAACTAAGTTGGTGAAGCCACAAGGTTTCAACTTGAGGCCAGGGTATTCAAACACCCACAAAAACTAAGGATCAAACCTTAGTATCCAAACAATTCGATCAAGAGATTCAATACCTAAAAATGGTGACAGAACAGTTTTCGTCACTAACAGTGTTAAAATTCGTCACCAAGTTAGTTAGTGACGAAAACTAAAGTGGTCACCAGTCGTCACTATAGCTCCGTCACTAAATCACTTAGAGACGAAACTAGAATTCGTCACAGATCAGTGACGAAAATAGTCGTCACTTACGGTTAGAGTGACGACTGCTACAAAACTACGAGTGACGAATATTTCGTCACTATTTCTTCAGTTTGGAGACCAAATTGGTCGTCACTACGAATGTCAGTAAGTGGCGAAATAAGTGGTCACTCATGGTAAAATACAAACCACCTAAAACCTGCTAATGACGAATATATGGTCACTGTTTCGTGCATTTAGAGACCAAATTGGTCGTCACCAAAAGTCACATGTTAAAGACGACAAAAAGGTCGCCACATTTACGAGATGACAACTAAAAGTAAGTAATCTTCATCATAGTTTAGAAATAAAAGTCCATAACATAAAACAAAGAGAGAACTAAAATCTAATAATCTGTAGCAACAGAGAAATCTAACATGCTGACTTCATTCACAAAACCCAAATGCATGATCGTAAATTATCAGTTGAGGCTCGAGCTGTCATAGAAGCGGTAGACTTGAAAGAACGAGATGAGTTGAGTTTGACCTGAAATGCCAAAAAGATCATGTAAACAACTACAGGATAAACTCCCCCCCTTTGATTCATTTGGTGTAAATGGAGAAAGATCATGGGAAACTCACATTACAAGTGGGAACTCATCATCCTGGGGTTTCTCCAAAGAGCGAAAAGCGCACAATATTCAGGAAATTGATGAATAAGCAGAATGTGACTTTCAAGTAATAATCCATAAAGTAAAATTATAACAGAATCTTGCCGAAAGTGGCACACTATACCAAAGTTTCAAAGTATACCCGACGATTATGAACATATTCAAGAAAAAAGGGAACATTAGGATACCGACATTTTGTAGTTCCAGGCTGAAGAGGTTTCTGAAGGCAAATGATGTCTCCATCTTCAAGCAGTTTAGCAACATACAAATTACAGAAAAATACAATGTTGGACATTTTTAGCACTTGGTCGAATAGAAAAAATACTATACAAATATGAAAACATACCTGACTAGCCCGAAATGTAAGCTTCTTATCAACATGCTCACACATAACATTAGGTTCAAATTTAATTTCCTGAATGACAGAACAGCCTAAAGGATCAATAATAGAATTTAAAAATTAAGATAATAAAAAGATACAAGCAAACTAAAGAGACTGACAAACAGTTCTATATCTTCATCGGGCGCAAAGCCAACCAGTTCATTGAGTTTTGCCAATATTTCTGTTGGCGTTCCTGTACCCTTCACAAAGAGTCGTCCAACCTACCTGAGATGTTTTAACAACTTCAATAATTAGGAACAAGCATGTTAAAAATAGTTAAATTATTATTCTTTTAAATTGGTATGTAGTCCTATCATATACATAGAAATTTTCACAAAAAAACCCTCTAAATCGACCAACCCACTTGATCACAGAATAAGATACCCAATTTGACCCGTATATGTTTTGACTAGGCCAGTTTGCCACCTCTAACAATCAGTTATATAACAATAAAATTGACTCTGGGAGAAATCTTAAATTTACACAGAAAAGGCTATGTAATGTACCTGATTTGCATAGCTTCTCCGCATAACAGAGTTTCTTTGTAATGTCACTCCATATATCATTCTTTCAGCAAGATATTCAACCAACTGATTCATAGATATAACAAAACATCAAAAAAGAGCAGAACATGTCCAAACTCATGTATCTTACAAGATCCTGTACATGAAGGGTACTTCGTGCGACTTTCACATCTAATCTAAACTACTAAGATAAGCAAAGAGGAGAGCAAAATGTACATCGGGCACAAAGGTTCCAAATTTAAATCATTTTCTATCAGTCCTTTGACCAGTGACATGTTAACACCTCATCAACGGTTTAAATCTTTAAAGGACATTTTAATTCATCTGACGTGTTTGTGGTTATGCGCCTTACTGGCCTGTAAGTTAGTTTTAGCATTAAGTAGTCTTATGACAACAATGGAGTACTTGGGTGGCCACCATATCCCATTTTCAAAAGTTCATATATTAATTTTACATAATCTATCATAAAGTGTACCTATCAAGTTCTATTAAAAGGAAAACAAATTATCTCAGCTTTAGCATTAGTAGGTTATAGCTTATTAAAGATCACCCAATAAGGAAGCATGACTATCAATCTATCATCAAGAATGAAAGTATTAAACTATTCTTATTGTCTTATCATTGCTATTCAGGTCCAAATGCAAGTCAATTACATTATCAAGTGACAAATAAGTGGCAGTGAACAACATGTTACGAGCAAACAAGTTAAGTGTGTTCCAAGATCCAAGTCAATAGCTTTAACTATAAGTGTAGTTCTGTAATGTACTACTACTATTTCATAATCCAGGTCGTTAAATCTTCTTTAATTCGTTTACGAACAGGCAAAAAACATCTGGTGCTGAAGGTGAAAGATTGAAGGAAGCTGCAAATATAAACAAATCGTTATCTACACTAGGGTATGAACCGCCTACTTGGTGCTATTGGTATCCTTTTGTTCTTTGTTTAGTACAACTGGTAAAATGGATAAGGCGTGCAGGTTAGGTACTGGGTCGAAACGGGTCAGTTTGGGTTGACCGGATACATTTTTGTGTCCGTTGATGTGTTAGATATGATAAAAAAAAAGTTATATTATCACAGTTGTATTATAGTATCCTGTATAAAACGGTTTTGAGAAGTGTGCATTATCATTCCAATTTGGAATACTTTTGGCCTGTTACCCTTTAGCTATCATAATGTGAAATGAATATACATTAATTATTATTTTTGTTTTATTAGTAGTGGCCAGTGATGTAAGGATAATATTTGCTACTCTTGATCAGATATAAATCTCATTTGATGATTATTTGTCCACCAAGATCTCTGAGGCCTATTCACTTCATATTCATTTCTTTTTTGATTTGTTTTTCTTTTTTCGACCAAAGTTACTGAAATGCGTTAGTGTTTTAATTTTGTCTTATCTATGTTTTTTATTTTCTAATTTTCGTGGCAAAGTTAGGTATTTATGTCGTAGTATTGTGGATTACTGTTTTACGTTCTCATTTTTTTAATGATTAATCTATTATATGATCTAAGAGGTTCGTGCTAACTTTTCTTGTCAATATTGCTGTTAATAAAGCGCTCCAAACAGTTAGTTCATTGATGTATTTTCGATTTCCAGCTTCCACAATCGTTTAATTGTTTATATATTGTTTTAGGAGTCTATACCAAGGCCAATTGTTTATATATTGTTTAATTAAGATGGCTAAGGTATTCTTTTCTTTTTCTCTTCTTTTCCCAACGCACACGTTTAGACTCTCACCTAGATTTTTCTTCTTTACATTTTTTTCTTTATAGAGGATTCAGATGATGCTATAGATACATGGGCACCAATATATTGTATAAAAACGGCAGTGGTAGAAGTCCCCACACTGGCTATAGACTCGAATATGTATGTGGATGTTATTCGATCTCAATATATCAGAGACACGCCAACCTTTTTTTAACTATAAGTTTCCCCTTATAACATCTACTACTATTTTTCTAGGTCAGCAATAAGCATAGTAAAAATACGTCACCATCCTTTTAGCGAGCTGGTCGTTTTAAACATTTTCCTCATAGTGTCCTTGAGGGAGAGGCATGTACCTAAGTCTCGCAAATAAACTACTCACACTTGAAAATAAAATAAAAAACCTAGCACGAATATAACTTCCATATCTAAAATGCTCCTAAACAGTAGTAACCTAAACCACCACAATCCCAAATTAACCTATCCTCGCTTCACTTATTTATTTCTATTCATAGATAATCAACCACTTGAATAATGTAAACGTGATTATCATGTATTATCTCAACGTTTGTACCTTAAGTTTACGAACAACTTCTTATTATATTCGGCTGTCGATGGATAGGCTCGCCTGCTACAATTGTTAACAGTTGGAATCACTTAACATAACTTTAAATCCGAACAAATTTTAGTCCAAATTCTACCTGTAAGCACATTATCCAGTCAAACACACATTATGTTTTCTTGAAGCATTTTTATAAAACTCTTGGGCCAATACTACGAATGCTTTCAAGAAGCTTTTATAAACACTTGCGGACACACTAAAAAATGCACACGTATCAAACAAACATTGCTTAAATCATTTTATCAGTCCACTATCAAAATCACAATAAAATGAGATAATAATCAAGCTATATAACAATTATGAAACCTAATTGATGAAGATACCTTTTCGATTGAGAAAGTTGGTTGAGTGCCGCGGTGAAAGCCGCCTCGCGGTTAGTGGTGGAGTTGTCGTTGTGTTTACTGGGTGGCGCATTGATTATGGGGATTTGGGAAGTCCTGTACACCGGTCATTGTGAATCGGTGATAGATAACGGCGATTCTGGTGAAACTTATTTGGGTGAATGATGCCACTGATAGAGAGAATCTGCAAGTAAAATTTGGTGGGATGAAAGAGTAAAATTATTTACGAGTAGAAAAAAGTAATGGAGTAAAGTTTTTCTTATATACTCCAAATTAATGAAATTATTTTTCTACATGTTTGATATTAATCTAAGTTAATTTTTTTATACATTAACAAAAAATATTACTGTAATATTGTATTTGAGAATTTATGTTTTTTAAAACGCGGGTTGGCATGGCCGGTTGAACCGTGACCCGATAGGGTGACATGAATGCCGGTTTTGGCCCAAAAACCTGGTTGAACCGTAACCCGGTAGCTTGACCGGGTCGATTCAAAAACCGGTTTTTAAAACATTGGTTTCCAATAAATTGTCCAAGAGCGAATTGCATCAGAGAAAGTTTAATGCTTGCATGTTACTATAATACATGTTTTTCATCCATAAAGTGTAGTAGAGTTTACGATTTTTAGATAAATATATATAATATGCAAGTTTAGTGAGTATGTATGTAATTGCATTTATTTTAATTAACATTGTGTAAAGTAGTGACCAAAATCTCGTCACTGATGTCAATGACCAAATTTCTCGTCTACTACTCTAGATCAAAAATACCTATAATGTAATGTAGTGACAATATAGTGACCATTTATAAGTTTCGTCACTACCTATTGTATCAGTGACGAAAACTAGTGACCAGAGATTATATCGTCACCGAATAGTGACCAAAAAGAAAGTCGTCACTCAATTTTTGTCACTGTTTAAGTAGTTTACCGTTCTAGAGGAAATAGGAGAGTTCCGCACTTCTAGACGAGTAATCCACCTAAATATCTGAAAGTAAGACAGAGAACCCGTTAGCTCGCCCCGAGTGTTGACCCAGGACCAAGCTCGGGCGTGAAAGTAAGTATTTTGTAAGAGCCGAAGGGGCTGCGAGTAATAAATGTATGTGTGTGTGTGGTCAGATGATCATTCTCAAGTAGTAAATGCTTGGATATTTATACTACTTGAAATACTGTTTGGAAGTACTGTTCTTAATACCTTGGGAATGAAGGAGACGACCTATGCCTAGCCTTTGCCTTGGGTGTCGATACTCCTTGGAGACACCGCTCCTTAATTCCCAGGATAGTGATGTTGCATAGGTTCTTGTTATTATCCAACAGTTTGAAGAGTTGTCCCTCTTTATCGAGTCTAATGTTTTGTCTCCTTTTGGGTTGATGTAGTGCGCCCGTCTGGACCCGTATGACCCGTTCGGATATAGGGCCCGTCCGGTATATACGCGGACATGTCCCCCCCAGTATGACTCTAATAGTCACAAACTATTAGAGTGATACTTAAAAGTGCTCAATTGAAAGGACCGGAACCACTGCTCTTGCTTTCGTCCTCTCCGTTTTCATCTTTTTTTTTTTGAAACGCCTTCCTTGATGAATATGGGACAAAACCCATAATTACAGTGGGTTAAAATTCATTATTCGTTTTTCATCCCTTTTCATCTGGATCGTACACGTGGCACACACTTTTCAAAGGAGGGTCGAGATTGGGCCTTGCCAGCTGTGTGACAAGTCGCGATGGCCCAAAGCCCATTTCTTTGCCTATAAATAGCCCACAACCTCATTTTTACCGCGTGTAAAAATCTTAAGCCGAACGTCTCTTCTTCTTTTTGCTCTTCGCGTTTTCAATTATATACTCCTTCCTTTGCATTTTTTTTGACAGTTTGTCCCCTCCGGTATCTTTGAAAATGTCCGAAGAGGACCAAGCCGTAGAGGTCGTCCCTCCTGTTAAGTCTGATATGCACTCTTACTCATCTACCATGATTGCTATGGATGTAAAGGCTTTGGCCCTTAAGCATAACATTCCTCTCGATTTACATCCGGTGGCCCTTACAGCCGAATGGACTATGGATAAATTAACGGATCACTTTATAGGGCTTTACGAACAATATTTTGAGTTTTCCGGAGTTAGGGTGCCGTTTGCAACCCTTCTTTTGGCTGTGCTTGACCATTTTCGTGTACACATCTCTCAGTTAGTACCTATAGGGTTGACCCGGCTGACCCTGTTTGAACTATATTGTCGGAGTCTACATGTCGTTCCTTCGGTGAACTTGTTCTGAGTGTTTTATAAAATCGGCAAATAAGGGGATTGGTTTACCTTCGAGAAAAGGGTTGGTCAGGGGTCCGGTGGGAAGATTTTAAACGAGACCTTCTCTGGGTTCAAAGGGTGGAAGAAAAGGTTTTTCTTTCTGGATCGATGAGCTATTCCTCAGGCTATGGCTTGGAGGCATCATGATTCCAACATACACGATCCCCTTCCTACCGATGGCTTCAGTGCCTCTGATGTTGCTACTTTGACCAGTCAAAGCATAGATGTTAGACCCGTACCATCCGAATTACTTTTTCATGCTGGGCTGGCCACCACTTGGGAGTTCTCTGGATTTCTTCCAGTTTTCAAAGATACCGAGGGAAATGGTAATGACCCGTTATTATTTATCTATGACCCTTACCTTCTCTTTGTTGGGAGGTGTGCTTTTTTTTCTAAGTCTTTTCTCACTCTTTTGCAGTTGTCACGATGTCCGAGTATCTATGATTTCCTTTTCTGGATGGTGCTACTATTGGTCAGGGCGATGTCCTTTCCGCTCGGAATCCTATTACCCAACGTACCACTGACCCATAACCTGTTAATCAATCTCCTCCGGAAAAGACTACCAGACTGAAGGAAGTAGAAACATCTGATCCCAAAATTGTCGCCATCAGGGAAAGGAAAGCCCGTGCGGTCGCTAAGAAGCGAGCCGAAAGGAAAAGAGCTGCTGATGGTGAAGGTGGTTCGAAAGGGAAGACGAAAAGGCGTAAGGTTTTTGCTGTTCGTGCCGAGGAGGAGGATTCTACTGAGGAAGCTTCTTCCGCGAGTCCTCTTCAAGCCGTGGCTCCCGACCCCTCCGTCCTGCTGAAAGATGTTGATGTTGAAACTGCCGAATCTCGAGAAGCCGAACATGTCAGCCTCCCTCGTCATGATTCTGCTAACAAATCCATTCATAACTATGCTGAAGATCATGATAAGGGTATCCATGAGTCGGAAGGACATGGCCTCACTATGACTGAAATGGTTGAGACTCGTCATGCCGATGAGACCAGGCTGACTGAGACTCCTGTTCCTGCTCCCAATTTTGGAAAGGCGGCTGTCCAAGACATTGTTCCCGTGGTCCACTCTAACCTAGCCGGTACGTTTGCACTCTTTGAAGTTTCTTTTTTTATATATATCTCTGTGTAATTTCTTAACTTGGTTTCATTTTTTAGGAGATCACGCTGAAGGGGCTGAGTCCTCTCGTCCTGGTTCTGTTTACGTTCCTGAGTGGACCATCCACCGGAGGTCTCGTGTGGACACTCCTGA